>CACVKI010142831.1:0-71272 GCA_902732785.1 Trichogramma evanescens | reverse complement strand
CGTCCAAGTTTTTAGGAGTTGGCAGCATCGATGCAAATACAAATTTCACGCTTTGCAGGAACGTGCAAATCGTACAATTTGTACGAATCCTTTCCTATGTAGAAGGGGCCTCAATGATTCGAGATGGCATAATTTTAGAACGCGAAAGTCGAGCGAAGTAGGGGCAACGCCTATTGCCTATAGCGCCTATACCCGTGTACCATGACTATTATTGCCGCGTGCGTATAACGAAAGGCCCCGACTTCGCTCGATTTATATAAAGATTTCCTCCTATCTCACTGAAGATATTTTTTCGAAGCCTCCACCGCGTATGTATAGATGGTAGCGCGTGTATGATATAAGTGCGACAACATCTTCGAATAGTTAAGCATTTATCTCAATCGAGTGAAAAAGTGAAAGTTTAATTTCGACCATATGTTCTCTATACAGTCTCGATCGTAGCGCGTTCGAAGCCGCAGTAGAAGTTAAAACGTGGAAGCGACAACATCATCGAATATCGGAGTTCATCTCATCGCAGTGAAAAAGTGAAAGTTTAATTTCGACCACGCGTTCTAAACAGTCTCTCTATATCCGAAGTGACGACATCCGAGTGTTACAACCTATCGAGTGATTTTTAGTGAAAAATAAAAAACAAATCTTTGAATTTAAAATGGCCTTGAACTTGAAAATTGCCGGTTCCAACTGCCACTCCTTGGAAAGATTGAAGAGTTTACGAGAACAATTCGTTGGGGAAATCGGGCCTACATTTTTCCCCCGATTTTACAATTTGATCCGCGATTGGGAGGGCGAACGTCCCGATCTCCGGGACATTTTTGAGCCCCGAGAAATCGAGCTGATAATCAAGGACTGCATCGACCACCCGCACGACGATAGACGAGCAGCGATCATCGAGTTCGTGGCTTCGGCCGGCTACAGATACGAGCCCGAAATCGACCAAGGCGGCGGCCAGCAGCAGCAGCTGCTACGTCGCGCCACGCCGATACATTACGCGGCTACGCACAAAACGCGCAACTTGAACTTTACCAAGAGAGCGCGAGCGATCAACGAGCTCTTCAAGATCTACGATCGTTTCGACGTCGATTACGCGAACGCGTCGGGCTACACGCATTTCCACGCGGCCGTCGGATTCAACTTGGTCGACGTCGTCGCGAAATTCCTCGATCGCGGCCAGGATCCGAATCTGTGCGTGGAGAGAACGGGCGACTCGCCGCTGCACTTGGCCCTGACCACGGGCAACGTCGAGCTGCTCGAGCTGCTCCTGAGACGAGGCGCCGACCCCAATCGGGCCAACAAGCAAGGATCGACGCCTCTGCACTGCGTGGGCAAACATTTTCCGGATTCCGCGTCGAGAGACGCGGCGAGGATGCTGTTCGAGCTGAGCGACGAGAGATATCGGCCGCTGCGAGTCGACGCTCGAGACAAGTCGGGTGACACGCCGCTGCACCGTGCCGTGAAATGCGTCGCGAGCCACAAGAGCTTGATGGAATTTCTGCTGAGAAACGGCGCCGATTGCAACGCAGCCAACGCGGAAGGCGAGACGCCTCTCTACGTCATTTGCCGAAGGTCCAAGAGCGCCGCGTTGGCGCAGGCATTTTTCAAAATCAACGACGAGCTGAATCGGACGGTGCGCTTGGACGCTCGGCAAAAGTCGGGCGACGCGGCGCTGCACGCGGTCGTGCGTCATCACAGAAATCAGAAGGCGCTCGAGTTGCTGCTGAGACGAGGCGCGAATCCGAATTTGGCCAACGAGGAAGGACGCACGGCTTTGCACCTCGTGTGCATGGAACACGATGGGTTCGATGGATTGGCTGATACGTACTTCGGTATCAACGACGAGAGGCATCAGTACGTGCAAATCGACGCCCGGGACAAGTCCGGCGAGACACCGTTGCATTTGGCTTTGGGATGGCACAACAGGAGGGCAGTCGAGCTACTGCTGAGAAGAGGCGCGAATCCGAATTTGGTCAACGAGGTCGGAGAGACGCTTCTGCACGAAATATGCAAGAGCGACGACGATGGAGGCAGGATGGACTTGTTCTTCGAGCTCATCGGCGAAAACCAGCAGACGGTGCCGATCGACGCTCAAGACCATTTTGGCAACACACCATTACACTTGGCTCTGAAGCACTGTAACGATACGGCAGTCGAATTGCTGCTGAGAAGAGGCGCCAATCCGAATTTGGCCAATAGGGACGGATCGACTTCGTTGCACATCGTTTGCCGCGAGAAATGGTATTTCGACAATGTTCCGTTGGTAAAGTCATTTTTCAGAATCAGCGACGAGATGGGACGGTCGATGCTCGTCGACGCCCGGGACAAGTTGGGCCGGACACCGCTCGAATGGGCCGTGGAACGCATCTGGCCGAATATGGTAGATCTGTTCTTGGATCGGGGCGCCGATCTGTCGAGCTTCGTTTTCCCCGCCGAGAGTCACTTCGACGAGCTGTTCGACTTGACCGATCGCGATTGGGACAGATTCGGATTGGCGTCTGGCATTCTGTGCATCGTCGAGGGTCTCGAGAAGAGGGGATACGATCTGGACCGAAAAGACGCCATATCACTTATGAAAGTTTTGGTTCGATACTCGTTCGACATCAAAGATCTCGACGAATGCTGGTTACACAAGCACGAGGACGAATTGAAACAAGTAGAGGTGAAACCGAGTCTGTCGCTCTACGATCTGATACGTTTGGAGTCGAAAGAGGCGGCGAAACTACTCTCGTACTCGGACTACTTCAAGTTAGGGCGCGGGCCCGTACCGAATCTGCTGCTTTGCTCTTTCAAAGGGGATTGTCTTGCCAAGCATCTCTGCGAGAAGGTGTCGAGAGAATTTTTCATCGATTGGGCACTGGAGCCGTTTTGGGCGTTGCTACACGGACGGCTGACGATCGACTGCTGCGAAATTATCGTACGGAAAATGGCGAGCAAAGATTTACTTAACGTTTGCTTGGCGGCCACAGGCCGATGTCATAAGGAGAGCGAATATAAAAAACGAAAATTGGATGCAGCATGTGATAAATGAGGGCTCGCGCACGCGAACTTCTACAATTGCGCCGGTAGACACGACCCGGTGCGCTTCTTCCTTCGAGAAATATCCGCCACGTAACGGAAATAAAGTGTACAAATTCTATTCGGCACAACTCGAGCGACATGGTCATTTTGCACCTAGTTTCCTCTCGATCCCGGCAACCGGCGAACTCTAACTTTCCTACGCTCTGCTCTACAGCGACCCGAACACGCAACATGCATGGAGATATCGTCCGCTTCTGAGGACCAAGGCCCAGGTACATCATCCGAGGCCTACCCCCGGAACCGCACCCATTTAATTCCATAATAATGACAAAAGACAAAGGATCCGTTAGAGCTAAAAAAGGCTCCAAAAAGCTTTAAAAGTCAAATGTAACTTAAAATTGTACTTTATCCGTATTGATTTTAAATAAAAAAAAGTATAAAAATGAAATTTTTTTTTCATTGACAAGCACACAATCATTCGAAGTTGATATTTGAAATCATCTTACAAAGATCAAAGTTTCAAAAAAATTTTTTTTAATTTCTCATGAACTAAAATCAGTTGAAAGAAAAAAAAACAATTATTCTACAGCTCAAATGAAAATGCTCAATTACGATGCCGAAGCGTAATCAGCAATAGAAGATGGGGTCGATTGATTTTCGTAAAAAAAAAAAGAATATCTTGAATTAAAAGTGATTAATGTTGCATATTTTCTACATAATGTAAATAAATAAGACCGTTTGAATCAGCAGCGAAAATGATCGCATTTGAAATGGAAAATATTAGAGATCTGTCCATCTGTGCACTCGATAAAATGACTAATATATAGTTTTCAAGTTTTGCGTGCGGTTGACTCTATCATAGATACGTCATTTCTCTCTCTCTCTCGCCGTCGAGGCTTCTTCCTTCGTTCTTTTTTTCTCCGACGGCACCCCGTCGAGACGAGCTATATACATATATATATACAACACACATATAACGTATAACTTCCCGTATCTATATACGATTTAAAAAATATATTATTATTACACACAAGTCGCTCGACTCGAGAGAAAGAGAGAACTTATAGGTCAGAGAGCAGAGACTCTATATATAATCGATAACGAAACTTTGCACAGTACGTTCGCTCTGTGGCCGCAAGCTCACCGCCGCCGCGCACGCACAAACGCGACAGAGATTAATTCGGCGTCCTCTTCCTCCTCCTCTTATACGCTTACACTCGGCACAGAAAGAGAGAGATAATACCTACGCGGTCCTTTTTGCCGTGTTACATCCTCGAGTAATGCAGCAGCGGCGGCAGCGCTAATAGCACTTGAATACGCGACACACGCTTGAATCATTTGCTGCGGAGAGCAACGAAAGGTTGATAAATCTGCTCGCATTTAATCCTTTGTGCGCGGATTTAACGTCGAAACGGCAAAAGCCAAAAAAGAAAATATCCCCCAAAAGCTCGCTAGAGCTGCTGCACGTTATAATTTTGCGCGCGACGACGACGACGACGACGACGTCACATATACGTTATAATGCATATAATACGCGTATTATATACGTAGGAAAATCTGCTGCACGCTACTCTACTGTACTCCGCTGCGTAGGTGCTGAATGTACGACGTGGGAACAAAGCTTCTCTCTCGCTCTCTGTCTGTGG
This sequence comes from Trichogramma evanescens, assembly GCA_902732785.1. Classification (NCBI taxonomy): domain Eukaryota; kingdom Metazoa; phylum Arthropoda; class Insecta; order Hymenoptera; family Trichogrammatidae; genus Trichogramma; species Trichogramma evanescens. Next base: position 66,614 of record CACVKI010142831.1, on the reverse strand, counting down.
CATCGTGAAAACCCTCCCTGGTATCGTCGTGCTTGTATATATACCTATATGGTATATACACTGGGGTTCCGGTCTGCTGGCGGCACGCGGCTGGCTCTTTCCTGTCATGGGTGTAGTGCCATCCGGACTCGTCGCAGCTCCGTCTGTCCTCAGCGCCAGCGGCAGCAGAGTTTCCACGGCAACTGGGAAATTTCGGTACATTCTCTCTCTCTCTCACTTGCTCAGAGGCTTATACTCTCTCTCTCTCTCTCTCTCTCTGTGTCTCTGTATTCCTGTGTGCGAGCTTCTCTCTCTCTCTTTACCCCCCCTGGGGAGCTGTAGCGCTGAGGTTTCGCTGTATGAATATATGTATACTGAGCACACGCACACACACACACACATAGAGAGAGAGAGAGAGAGAGAGCCGAGGGAGAGATATCAACTTCGTTTGAGCCTAATTTCTTCGGCACGGAGGGCAACGATGAAACACCCTGATAATCCCATTAGTTGCCACAGTGAGCTGGGTTATGGATATATGACGGCAAGCGCGCGTTCATTCGTTCGATACGTATATATATATATCATATACGTATACGCAGACTAACGCACCACCGGATTTTTTTTTTTTTATCATGTATAGGCGGGTGTGTGCACGGCGCGTGGCAGCTATATACGCGCATGTGTATAGGTATACATACGTTTGTGTGTGTGTGTGTGTGTGTGTGTGCGACGCTCTCACGAAATTGCTATGCTGCACTGCGCCTGCTATTGTTCCTCGATTTTTCACTCGATTTCGCCGAATTTCAAAGATCGACGAATTTTGCATTTTTAAAGGGCTGGAAAGCATATTTTTCTCTCTCCGATGATTTATGCTTGGAGAGGGATTGGATTGATTTTTTACTCTTTTTTTTTTAATTTTTGACATGAGAGATTTTACGAGATAAAAGCTTTTCGGACGTTGAAACATTAGCTTTTTACTTTATTCATTAACGTTTTAGAGGGGGAGGGAATTTATTATTCTAAGTTTAAACATTTTCAAAAGGTCTAAAATAATAACACTCATACTAAATTCAATATTTATTTTAATGAAGTATATATTTTATTCTCGTAACTTTTATTGTGCAAAAAAAATACGACTTGAGTACTTTTTCCGACAGTAATAATTTGCTAATCGGGTTTACGAGCGCACGAAAAAATTATTATTACAATAACGATGATGCCGAATATCAAATGAAAATATCGTAACTCGAGAAAAAGCACATCGAAAAAATTGTATTCATATGTTTTCGTGACGAAATAAAATAAAAAAAAAAAAAATACTGTCGCCTAGAATTTATCGTCCAATTGTTTTGATTAATATGACCCTCGAAACGAACGTAATGGATTGTGATGCTGACTCTATTCGAGGCGAGCATAATTTGAAGGAGTACTTTTTACGCATGAATAATTATAATTTAGGGCGTCGCATGGAAATAAGATTTGACTCGAATGAAATATTGTCCATCAACAGAGTCCCTTGTTGGTCGCTTCAAATTTTTTTTTGTTCAACAGTGAGTAAAAGTATGATCATTTGCAGCATATTGTTTGATAAGTATTTTCATTGCATTAAATGTGTACTAGTTATACTACTTTTTTATAAAAAATTATTGTCATTCAAGCCAAAGCTCTAAAATACAACATTTAATTGAATCCGTAAACCAAAAACATAATTTTTCACTTTTGATTCGTTCCAATGAAAATAAATCAATCAGATGTCCCCCGAATGAAAAAAAAAAAAATTTCGATCGTTGACGAGCGGCCGCGCAAAAAACTATTAGATCGTAAATTTGTTCAGTGAAACGGATTGTGTATATCGCCTAATGTTTTGCCTTGGCGCTCTTTCGACCTCATTGACTCGGGTCCGAGAGTCGGCCTTTCGGGAAAAGGACTTCGACGATTAATTCAAGTGCTTCACAATCTCGTTACTGCGATCGAATGGGGTGGTGCAGCAGCAGCAGCAGCAGCAAAGGCGTAGAAAAGTGCTACTATTCTCATGAGACTCGCGCGAATGCGCTATCAGGGCGCCGACTGTGTGTGTGTTTGTAAGCTTCCCCGCGCGCGCCTGTATCTTTTCATACATAAAAATACGGCGGCGCGCATATGTCAACTCGTGTATTTAATCAGCCACTACTTAAAGCTTTTGTCGATGTATCTTATTCTCTGAGTATTTTCGCTAATACATTCGCCATTACGAACCAGTTTTCAGGCGCAACAGAACGGCCCCGAGACAATCAATTACAGGGACACTTTTTGCCGTAATAAGTTCGTCGCTTTAACATATGTTATCGTACGTGTACTTGCATCAATTTTACTGATTTATAATAACGCGCATATAGAGCATCGGACAAAGTGAGTGCGTGCAATGTTTAAAAAAAGACAACAAAAATATAACATAAATATATCTCTATTTTCTTTCAAATGCGTGTGCGTGTGTGCGAGCTACAAGCGCCGTTGTAACAATTAAAAAAAACAACGGTATTATTATAAACTATGTGCAATGAGCTGTGAAATAAACGTGTGATAATCAACGCACCGATTAATGGAAGATACGGATGGTACATTATCTTGAGAACATATGCCCTCGGCGAGCAGTCGATCGCGTATTTCCCAAGCGAACATCGTGGGGTTGTCTCTTTTGTAGTTTGCTATTGCGTCGACGACCGGCGGCGTCGCTACCTTGGGCTTCGAGCCGCCAATGACGCCGGCCTTAAAACTTCCAGTTTCGTAATACCTGCAAAAAAGGAGAGGAGGTTTAATGTTTATTGAGTCGCGAAGCCGAAGCGAGCGAGCGATGATGTGCAATCGATCGCCGCGGCGGCGGCGGCGGCGCAATGGTGTTGTAGCACCGAGACATTGGAAAGTCTTGAAATATTTATGAAAAGTCGATTATATGGAGATCGCTTTTGCGTTCTCTAACCTGAAAATATCGTGCAGTGATTTGGGCTAGTAGTTTTTTTTTGAAAAAGCATCAAATTTAGATTGATTTGAAAGACTTTACTTCAAAGATATCGTATGGTTGATACTTCAACAAGACCTTAACAAGATTATCAAAGCACTTGATTTGTTTTACTGAATTTATATATGATACTGTGTGATTAATTATTTATTTTTTACTATTTATAAAATTAATTTTAACGAAACTACAGAATTTAAAAAAAAATTCGGTATACACAATAAATTAAAAATGTAATATTTAAATTACTTCTAAATGTACTTCGGCGAATTATATATTCTTTCAGTTCTTACCTAGATAATATTTTAGATACACAGCCATGAGAAACCCTGAGTTGTCTTGAAATGTCGCATGGTCGGACCCCACTGTGAGCTAGCTCGACGATCCTCTGACGAACTACATCTGGCAGAGGTCGTCCATTGACAAAAACACCACCGAGTTGATTTACACCACCATGACCTACAATAATTATTGATTTTTAAGGAGAACTGATTATGATGTTGCCAGTTAATGAACCACATCGGGGCGTTTGGATTTATAAAAATTTAAAAAAATTGTGGAAAATAAATTTGAAATAAATGTTAAGATGTAAGATTATCAATTGTATTCTGCTGATTATTTAATATGGATCATTTAATATGGATACATTTAGAACAAGTTTAAATTAGAAATTAGCTGATAACTTGATTGTGTTTTATTCCTTTTTGTTTACGTTTCACAAATTTATTGGGTATACAATTAAATCATACATTTCGACCAGTCATTAAAAAATACTAATAAATAATTAAATTTACGCAATGGTAATCGCTGCATTTGAAATAATTTTACTGCGAATAATTATAATATTTTGTATAATACATTTGCTCGCAATTCATATAAAAACTAAGCCGATACGCATTCATAATTTTCAACTATTAAAGAGTTTAAGTTTCAACATACATATTGAAGAAGAAATAAGTGAATTTAAAAATTAAACGTCAGTAATTAATTGCAAAGGGCCAACTGCAACGTACATACATGAATATTCGTAAACATATTTACTTTTTTATGCATCTAAAATTAGATTAAAACGATTTTATACTCGCATATCAATATTTATATTCAGATTAGACAACACAAAAGATAATAAATAATATTGATTAAGATTTGAGGCATCATGCAATCTCAAAATATAAAAAATAAAATATTATGAAACGGTAATTTTATTCATACAGGGCTTTTATTTATAAAACTTTAGAAGATAATGCAAAGCTAAAAAAATTTTTAGTAAAAAAATACATGAATAAATAAAAATGTATGATTTGCTTATGAAACGAACTTAATATAACGGAGTAGGAGGTCAGAGCGTGTCGTCTGAGGGGGCGTAGCCTCTTTTATATATACGGGCGATTCTCTTAAATTGAAATGATTTGTTTGTTATTATAGTAAAGCAAAGAAATTTTTTTTCAGCGTCAAATGCATACTTAAATGATTATCACAGTTTTCTATTAAAGATTACCCTGCGCAATCATATGAAATTAAAAATGTAGTGGTGGTTTTTAATTTAATTTTTAGTATGATCACCATAGAATGTTTTAGAAACTGCTTTTACTAACATTTTTTATGATTATTTTCACATCATTTTGAATCGGTATTTGAATTTTATCAATTTGAAGTCTAAATAATATCTCTGATGTGCATTTAAATGCAAAAAGGAATGTTTTTAAATACAACATGATTCTAGAGTCACAAAGAAAAAAAAAGAAAAGAAGAATCATTGATTCATTTCATACTTTTTAACGATTTAAAAATTACATGCAACATTTTTCGAGTAATAAAAAAGACAAGAATACTTTTAATAATAATTCGGCGTTTGGAATAGATACGCATAAACTTAAACTCTTCCGTTTAATTAAAAATTTTCAGTAGCGTTACAGATAAATGCCTTAACTTCTTTAAAAACTGAAGATATTCTTTACCTCGAGTTACGCTAATACTGGTTGAATTATTATGTGTAGTACAATTGTTATATCTTTACTCTTGTCAAAGCATATAGATTTTTTTAGGGTCATGCTCTTTCTTTCTTTCTTTTTCCATAGGCATATAATAAATACTATTATCTATTCTATGGCATGGCATACCGATTGTAAAAATTTATTGAGCCTTTAAATTTTGTTTTTAATTTAAAATGAAAATTTTCTCAAAAATGATATTGTAACGTTCAAAGTTTCTTATTCAGAAGGTCACACATTCATACTTGGCAAGCTATATCGCTAGTTTCGCGTTTTGTTTACGATCTCTTATTTATTTTTAGCTTTGTTAGCAATTATTATTTAAATGAAAACAATTTAATGTCTAGCTCTTGCTTTATTTTTTGTCCCCGCCGCGAGAGTGGAAGGAAAAATAGCTATACATCTCGTGCGGATTTTCGGTGAGATGACAACCGTTGTCGAGTTCGCACACAGCGTCACAGGATAATTGAGCTCTCGAAAGAAGAAAGAGAGGTAAAATGCCCCGCGTTTTATAACTGAAAAATATTGTCTTTATAATAAGTGTGCTCTAGTCGTAAAGCGGCTGCCTGCGCACAGAGCTCTCGCCTTCGGGCAGCTATGTTTGCACCGATGGGCCTTTTAAGAGTCGCGCTTAATGAAAATCGAGGAAGAAAGAGAGAAGAAACACGTTGACGCGCGATGAGAGATAACTCCAAGGGGCTTTGCGGAGAAAAACAAATCGTGTGATTCGATTCTCTATTTTTCCCATCGATCGACTGGTCATTTTTTTTTATCTACAAAAGATCACTTGCTCGATAACCCGTAAATGTCATAACGAGATCGAAAATAGAGAAGCGACTGTGAGAACTTTTGCTTAGGATTTTTTTTCGTCGTTGTCGTTCGGTTCGATTGAAAATTACACTTTTAAAAAACTCGCTTACAAGTATAATATTCCATCATATTTTGGTTGTAACGATAAGCCGTGCTGAGGTCCATAACACACGGCGCTTCGAGAGCGGACACGCTGCTGCGGCCCGCGCCAAACGTTTCGTTTCACTAGTTTATATATTTTGTAACAATTGTCACTTCATATGTGTGTGTGTAAAAAAACTGTTGGATTCTTGTCGCGCACAATTTTTATTATTATACCACAATAACAACAACAACAACAACAACAACAACTCGGAGCAACGGGCCCTGCGAGCCCGCTCTCCCGGATTTGCGCTCCTCTTCTCGGGACGTGCGTGTCCTGTCACCCGCGCAATCGGAAAGAGTACATGGAGAGCAAAATCAAAAACCGTCCTTGTTTTTGTATATCGCGAAACTCCGCGAACTATAATATAACGATCGAGAGAGAGAGAGAGAGAGAGAGAGAAATCCAGCACCGCAGGCACGCACGCACACCACTACTACCACCTCGGGTGCGGGCCTCGTCGCTCGCGCGGATAATGGCACACAAGTTCGGTCCGCGCGTCGCGCAATTGTACGGTATATCTGACGGGCGCGCGAGAGACGACCTTTTGAAAGTTTCACGTGATTTTGGTCCAGAGAGAGAGCCAAGAGCTCTAGAGCTGAGAGAGAGAGAGAGACAGAGAGAGTCTATGGATACACACACGCGGGCCAGCAGCGGAGCCCCGCCTACTCGGCAGCCAGGCCAACTACCCTTAAACCGCTGGATTGGCGGAGAGGCGCGGCACAGATGAGCCGTTGCCCGGGGTAACACGCGCGGGCTTTCGGCCTAAATTTTCGCTCTTGTGTGTACTGCTGCTGCTGCCTAATGCGAGAGAGACAGCGAGAGACGTAGACGACGACCACGCACAACCTCGGGTAGATATATTTTTTCTCTCGTTCCACCGATGAGTATAGTTGACCGACTCTGTCGCACACATATTCTCGACTGCCGGGGCCCGGTAGCTCTCTTTCAGTATCATGCGGGCTGCTGTGCCGTGTGCGAGCACATTATACACACATCTCGTCTTGTCTGTCTGTCTTTCTCTGCCTCTCGTTCGTTCGTTCGTCGGGTCCGAGGCCAGTTACCGTGAAAGCTGCTGCGTCAGGTGAGCCGTATATAGCTGCCGCCGAGAGAGGTTCATCTTCGTAACCGTAGTAGGCCGCGGGGCCCCCGGAAGATGCGGTCAGGCCTCGATGAGACCGAAGGCGACTTGCAAATCTCACAGGGCTCTTGGTTTACATCGCTATACGTGTATAAAATGCAATACCTTCGCTGGTATATGCAACGTAGATATCTATACTCGTTTATATTTATCTCGTTCGGTCATTCTAGTAATTTATAGAACGTAAACATCCGGTCGATGAATCGAGATGCCGTACTTGAAAAAAAAAAAAAAAATACAGGGTTGTAAGCTCGTGCGAGCTTTTTATCAACGTGTATACTTTTCCATCGGGTGGCCTTGAACTCGAGCGACGCGCAACGCGCAAGATCGAACGAGGGAGATAGAATTTTTCAACTATGACACGATGATATCGCGATCCGGCTCCGTCAATAAAGCTGCCGCTGTTGCTGCACTTTTGACTCGTTTCACTTTCTTACGTGGGAATTATTTTACATTCGGAACAATGAGTGCACATTTGCCGTGCGTAAGCGTGCGCGAGCGCGTGTACATGTACGTATACACGCTTGGAATGAATTCGAGCTCTACGATCCGCGCTTTTTTTTCGAAGCGATGATATCTGCGTATCTGTTGCGAATTATAGATTCTAAATGCTCGACATCAATGGTGGTCTAATTACCGAAAATTGACCATTTGAAATGTTTTTCAATGTATAACTATCGGTGTTGTGAGTATCGAGTGCACTTTAAATAAGCTAAAAATGACGATTTATTCAGTTCAAAATATCCAGACCAGTTTTCAACAACTTTGAGCCTTCGCCGCTAGATGGCGAGTGCCTTTATCTGCACAAATCTGCAAGTGGCCCAATGAAAATGAGTATATAAATCGAAGCATACAACCACTTCACATTTCCAAATCTGATTTCGTAGAGTGCTATCACCTAATTACGTTGAATAGGAGAAGACAAAACTTAGCAAAAGCATAATTTCGATATGCGAAAATTTCAAACAAACTTTATAAAGCGAATAAATTCAAGCAGTTGTAACGACTTTGAAACTTATTTTTTGGAATGATTTTAAAAAAAAAAATTATTAATCATCGATATTTTTTAACCATACGGTACTCCATCGTGCAGCTTTTACTTCAAGAGGATGAAGGGTTCAAAAAATTGTTGAAGTTGTTGTTGAGCCTTGTGAAGGCAATAAATATATTCTACGAGATTATACTTATGTTAAAAAAAAAATATTTCACAACAAAAGCAGCATACCAGTCTCTAGTAAGATAAAATACAAAATACCATTGAAAATCATTAACTAATATCTAAAATGTATAAAATAATAATTTTGCTCGATATTGCACGATAAGAAATACTTACCGCACGTATCGCAGTGTGGTAAACAGGAATGACCTAATGTCGAGTCGCCTATTAAAGATAAATCTTTCGGTTATTTGTATTTTATAAACGTGTGGTTCATGGGTTTGTGAATAAAAATGATTCGGAAAATAGATGGATTTACTTAGAAATATGTAATATTTATTTATCGGATCAATGAAAAAAAAAAAATTAAGAGGCCTAACGATTATCAACCTACAAAGATAAAAAGGAATAAATTCGAAGCTTTTAAAAAATAAAGATTTAAAAAGCAAATTAAAAGAGCACTTGTAGGGCAGCTACACACGAGTCCTTGGGTATTATAGCTATATCGTAGATATCGAGATCCCCGCGCGATGTATGTGTAAAAGCCACCGCACACGCATTTTGATCGAGTAGTGGTTATATCCATTTGTGCACGGTGTGTCGCTTACGTATATACTGTACATATATCCTACCCTCGCGCGGGCGCAACTCTCAACCCTTTTTGCTTTTGGCGCGCACGACACGAGCGGCGGCGGCGGCGGCGGCGGCTCACGTTCGCGCTGCGCATTTTCATGCGCGCGAGGACGAAGCGTTCGCTCGTTAACTCATGGTGGTGGTGCTGGTGGCTCTTCAGCAAAAAAGGGGACAGGGGTCAGTGTAGGGCGTGCTGCGCGCACAGTAGTAATAGGTAGGAGACGAGTCGAAAGTAATACTCGAAAATCGAGGGCACTTATATTTGACTGAATCGTAATTAATAACGAATGGCTGTTGAGCTCTCGACGTCGCGCAATAGTGGTAGGTATATCCTTTTTTTTCGAACGCGAACAGGTGACCTGAGAGATCGAATTTTAATACAGGCTGATGGTGCGGCTTTTGTGCAATGAAATGTCAACGGTAAATTTTTTCTTTTCTCCACGCTTTTGTTGTTATTGGTCTTAAATCTATACGAAGTATTCTTCTTCTGTCGCGTAGAGTTATAATCGCCAATGTGCCATTTTTTCTCTACGATATTGAGTTTTAAATTGTTCATTTCTTTTCATTTCTTTTTTACCGTGGCAAAATGGACATTATTGTCTACATTTAATTTATTTGCAAAGAGTTACGTTAGTGTGTTTTATTAAATACCATGTCAGTTTAACATGAACTAATAACTATTTTGAAAGGTTTTACAGGCAACACTGGTGTAGCTTATAAGGCAAGCCGATAATTTTAACTACGGACATTTTTGACGAGGATTTTATTAATCGAGCGAATACAGAACATACCTTCCTTTGGTTGAATTAAAAAATCATTTGTTCAAAAATAATATTTTATTGAATATCCTCGATTATTATTTAAATTTCTGCGAGTTCTAGTACGTACAAAAGCTCAGTAACTGTACACAGATGGGGGTTTTCATTGTAATATACTTTATGTATTGCTTTAAATAGTTTGGTCATAACATTATTATTGATTTTTTTTTCAAGCACGATTGACAACGAATTCCAAAATTTTCCTGAAATCTCTTCCCCATATCTAGTAACTGACTCAAGCAGGTTTGCCTTTGTAAAAAAAATTAGGAAATGTTCAAATTGTTTCATTTAGTTCATTTATGTGGAAAATTAATTGAAAATTCAATATTATTTTTAAACAAACGTGATTAAAAATTAATGTTTACTTTACTATTTACAATAGTGTCGTAATTGAACAAAATAGAAAATGTAAAACTCATGTTTAACGCATCTGTTATGACGTTTGATAGTTTAAATTATTAAAAAACCGAGTTACTTATATTCAACCGAGTGAAAATTATCAAAGTTTATATCGCATTAATATTTTTCTAATTTGAACTGAGTTGAATGAATAATTACAAACTGTATTGATGTTTGAATACTGTACAACTGAAGTGATGTTATTTTTCAAGTATCTTACTACTTCATCTGCATTTGACAATATCTTTGAATCATGTCAACATAACATTTGAAGAAACTAAATTTGAACTCGATTTTTTAAAATACACGCCACGAATGTTACTTTGAAAGTTGATAACAGTTTATCGCATCGATATTTACAGTACAGAATCAGTTGAATTAAATTTTTGCCTAGTTCCAGCTTGTAATTATTGTGAGTGAGTAGGGAAAAATTTCAAATTAAAATATAAGATCTAGTCTGCTTTTACTTTATTATTAACGGATATACAAGGAAGGAAAAAATTTCATTCAGATACAGGTGCCACTCAATACGCCAAATTGTTACACCTGCTTTTATTGGTTACTCTCTCTATGTATGAGAAACGTGAACGCGATATCAAAAGTTTTGCCACTCATTTCCTGAAACGAAACGTCGGTGAATAAAATTTAAAATTTTTTTTCGAACCCTATTAGTTTTTTTACACGTTGAAAATTAAAGCATAATAATCAGAACCTCGGCAAGTTTGTGCGGTATAGCTATTTACTCGATGCAAGCATAGTTTATTTATATAAAGTAAAGCTGCATAACAGCGATAAAGAAGCGAAAACTAGAGATTTAATTAGTTTCGACGTTTAGATGTTTGCTCTTGTAAAAGTGAACGTATCGCATGAATTTTTATAAATTATCATAAACTATTTACGGCGCTCTTGAGCAGGCAAAAACAATATTTTTTTTTACACTCTTATAGAGTTTTGTTGACTCGAAACTATTTTTTTTTTTTCACATCATACTCGACATAGTGAATTCTTTTCCCAAACAACGCCGCCGCAGACAATAGAGGCCGCGGGAGTTTCAACAAGGACGATCTCACGTTGTATTTTATTTGAGTTTATACCTATTTCATTTTCTGATATTATGAGATAAATATAGCACTTACACAACGTTAAAATACCCTTAACCTCCATTTCAGGTTTATTTAACTCAACACCTGAAAAACTAATCTCGTAGCGCCGGACAGCTCGATTTTTGACAAGCAACAAGTGGCTTATTTTTCGTTTGTAATGATGCAATTTTTATGCGGTTACCTTAAATTTTAATTGATTAAAATTAAGCGCATGACTTTTATAGAAAATCTATTCGTTGAATATTTAACGATTTTATTAAGATTTTATAGGAAAGATAGATAACTTTCAAATAACGCGATGAACACTGATTTTGACATTTGAAACACAATTTATTTGCTAAACTACAAGGATAAAATAAGGAATAAAGCTGCTTACTTTGCACAGCAACTGCCACTTCTTCCGTGACACTCCACTTTGATGACTTTTCATCCATCACAATTAAATGTCTACACTATTACAGGTGGATCACAAACAGAGAGTACGTCACACGTTTTTATTATTATTTATCTCTAAATATAATAAAAAATACAAAAAGGAAAAAAAGGAAAACTTAAAAAAAATAAAAATAAAATGTGTATTATATTACGAGTGCACGAGTGGTAGTACAACAATAGGCTCGCACTCGGGCGCGCGCTCGCTCGCTCGCTCGCTCTAGTTAACTGGCCCCGAACCCGTAGGGCCCAAAGCAAACATTCGAACTACTACTCGGCAGCGAGCCGAGTCAAAGTCAGAGCGCGGCCAGTACACACACACTTACACAGGTACACAGAGTCCTACATGCGCAAAGATACTTACGCGCAATTCGCGGCGATTCCAGGTGGGGGGAGAGCGAGAGAATGACCGCCAACGTCCGATCATTGCACTGCCCACAGCAGCAGCAGCGGCGGCGGCGGCGGCAGCGGCTGCAAAATACCTGTCGGCTTCGCGCGCGGCGGCGGTGGCGGCAAGTATAGCCTGAATTGTGTGCGCCTTATTTTGCTAGTCATGAAATTTACTCCAACAACAATCGCCTGAGTGTATGTGTGTGTGTAAATGTGTGAGTATGCTTGTGTCGGGGGAGTAAAACAAATATATAGGTATATAAACGGTGGCCAGGCCGCGATTTGTCTTTGCTTCTTTGACGAATTTTCACTTCTATTCGCTCTTAAGAAAATGTTATTATAGCGACAGATGTTGATCGATGTTGATTTGAATTAGAGTCGAGGACATTTTTATACACCATTTTGGTATTTAAGAAGATGCCATTTAAATTTATTAACATTTTCAGTTTTAAATCATAAGAATTTATCATCCATTTAGTTGATCGTAATGTACATCGATTGATATTTTATTATTTTACCATTTATTACGTAACGATAATCCCGACTTGATCATTTCGGCGTGCGGCGCGTTAAATTCGACTCATTTCCTCTCAAACATCCCACTTTTTTGCTTGTTTCACGGCAGGTAGAAAATGAAAAAGAAAAAACAGGTGGTCGCGAAGCCGCCTTGAATTTTATACACGTTACACGGACCTGCAGCTATATACGTATACTTCGAAGTCGATTGATAGTACATCTATAGCATAGAAGTTTTCAGAAATTCGTCGGGGCCAACCGTCGATGATAAGTAGATAAATTTCAAGACACCGCATCTGCTCATGGATTATAACTTATTGTTTTCAGCGTGCCAAAAAAAAAATTCTTACCAAATTTCAGTTACAAGCCCCATAGTTGCACTGTAAAACGCGCATTAAAAGATGCATTGTGTGCTATATGTATGTACAAAGCACGAGACTCGAGAGATAGAGAGATGCATTAGGGTTGCCATGTGTCAGGCACTCAATTTAGCGCGTGCTTCTCGCGCGCTCGCGCGCCACTGTGTATGTATTATCTCATTAGTGGGTACTAAGCTGCGTGCGTGTGTAATCCTTCAGCCACTAGTGCACACGAAGAGAGGAGAGAAATTTTATTGCATTGTCTGGGAAAGAGACGACGACGACGACGATGAGTTCTCTCGTTCGCGAATCATGGCAATTTTATTATGCCTCGCGCCAGCGAAGGGCATATCTTTATAAATATAATAGTTTGAATGGGTCGTTCGCGTTTGATCGCGATTAAAATGTTTCTATATTAATCGTTTTGTATACATGATACCGAGTATTTATAAGTGTGCTATGTTTTTTACGTTTATTTTTAAATTAATTATTCGACAGAGTTTAATTGACTCGTGGCGAACATGTGTACATTTTTATTATTTCATTAGAGTGGATATAATTAACTTTATTGCCAATCATTATATACGTCGTGTCAGCTTTTAATATAACACGAATTAATAAAAGATAGATATAAGTCAAAAGTTTAATATTTATCTCAAGGTGTAAATCGAGTGCTTCTAACATTCGAGATTCGAGAAAAAAATGTATGGTCAACGTGCAATTATTCGTTTGAAAATCTTTCTTCAATTGTGAATATTTAATAATAATAGATCGACTCCAATTTGATTTCGCGACTGTCGTAACTTTTTTGTGCATCTTATTTTTTTCTATAAGAGTTTATGAATTATATTAGCGTTTGGTGTTTGTAGTGTTTGAGAGACAATAAATGATCATCGCTTAAATAGAAATCAATTCTTTATTCTTTATTTATATCTTTATCTTTCTTACTTAATCATGATAAACTAGTCTTTCTTTTTCTTTGGTTTTATTAAATCGAATTCATTATTATGGCTCGAAAATAATTTTCTTTGGATTCGCTGAAAATTACACACCTAGATATAATATCTTTCAAGTAAATCAGTTGCTTGTTATATTTAAAAATGCTTTATTTGCGAGGAATATCCACTTAATCGATTATACAATGAAAAATGAGTAGCATGCGATATCGGTGATAGATTGGTTAATAAGAATGAGCATTTAACTATTTTAATAATATAAATTCTGGCGCCCCCTAAAATTAAAATTATATAATTCCACATTGTGACGGAACACTTAACGAGTATACAAGTTTTTTCATGAACAATTTCAGGTTGTCTTTTCTTTTTGTTTTTGGTAATCTCTTCATTGTAAAAATTAAAAAGCGATAAATTCGGCCCAACTTGTTGTTGTTGTTGTTGTCGTCGTCGAACCGAGTGAACGAGTTGTCGTATGGATCTATGCGCGACGTCGTCGTCGTCGTTTCTTCTTGCTTGCAGTTGTCGTCGCTTAGAAGCACTTGCGGTGCACGATGCCGGGACCTGACTCGTCGTACTCCTGTTTGGAGATCCACATCTGTTGGAAGGTGGACAGGGAGGCGAGGATGGAGCCACCGATCCAGACGGAGTATTTCCTCTCTGGCGGGGCGATGATTTTGATCTTGATGGTGGACGGGGCCAGGGCGGTGATCTCCTTCTGCATGCGATCGGCGATACCGGGATACATGGTGGTACCACCCGACAGGACTGTGTTGGCGTAGAGATCCTTACGGATGTCGACGTCGCACTTCATGATGGAGTTGTAGACGGTCTCGTGGATGCCGCACGACTCCATGCCCAAGAACGAGGGCTGGAAGAGGGCCTCGGGGCAACGGAATCTCTCGTTGCCGATGGTGATGACCTGTCCGTCGGGAAGCTCGTAGCTCTTCTCCAGAGACGTGCTGGCGGCGGCGGTGGCCATCTCCTGCTCGAAGTCCAGGGCGACGTAGCAGAGCTTCTCCTTGATGTCGCGAACGATCTCGCGCTCGGCCGTGGTGGTGAAGCTGTAGCCTCTCTCGGTGAGGATCTTCATGAGGTAGTCGGTCAAGTCGCGACCGGCCAAGTCCAGACGGAGGATGGCGTGGGGCAGGGCGTAACCTTCGTAGATTGGGACGGTGTGGGAGACACCGTCGCCGGAGTCGAGGACGATACCGGTGGTACGACCGGAGGCGTACAGGGAGAGCACGGCCTGGATGGCGACGTACATGGCCGGGCTGTTGAAGGTCTCGAACATGATCTGGGTCATCTTTTCGCGATTGGCCTTTGGATTCAATGGGGCCTCGGTCAAGAGGACCGGGTGCTCTTCCGGAGCCACACGGAGCTCGTTGTAGAAGGTGTGATGCCAGATCTTCTCCATGTCGTCCCAGTTGGTGATGATGCCGTGCTCGATGGGGTATTTCAGGGTGAGGATACCTCGCTTGCTCTGGGCCTCGTCGCCGACGTACGAGTCTTTTTGACCCATACCCACCATGACACCCTGTAATCGGCGAAATCAAACGCAAACATTCACATTTAATCGTGCGTAATTGCCAAAGTGCAAAGTTGCAAGGCTATAGGCCTTTTGCCTAACTCGCGTTACGTAATAAAAGCCGAGTGCGGTAATACAGTGCATTTTTGGCCAAAAACGTACATCGAGTTTTCGACCATTGTCATACGCGCGTTATATACACGGGATCGAAAATAGAATCTCATCATCGATTGTACGGCACAGGGCACGTAGATCGTGTAATTTTGAGCCTAAAACTTTCGGCGCGGGTCTTAAAAATAGAAGTGAAGCTTTTCCTACTCTGACCCGACGCGCGGCGACGGTATAGGCAGGCGCGATGAATCTCGTTTAACCGCTAGGCGCTATTGCCATAAATGGTATCGTCTCGGCGCGACAGAACAGTCAAGCCAGGCTGACGCCGCCGCCGCACGAGAGGCATCGAGAGAGTTGAATGAATCAATTCGAAACAATAACTCGTCGCTGCGGTAAAAATAGACACCCGAGTTTTTCGCGTGGATTTCTATATAGTAAAAGCCTTTCGAAATGAAGACGACGACGACGGATGAAGCTACGATTTTTTTTTTGCTGTGATTCGGTGATCGAAATAGATTTTATTTTGAAAACACGAAGCTACAAGTTTTAGAAATAACATTTTTTTTTTCGGAATTTTGGTCCAAGATATGCCCGAGATTTTTCTCACGCCAAGCGAATGTTGATCAAATGTTGAAATTTTTGCTTACCTGATGCCTGGGGCGACCGACGATCGACGGGAACACAGCTCGGGGAGCGTCATCTCCGGCGAAACCGGCCTTGCACATACCGGATCCATTGTCAACAACGAGGGCCGCTACATCATCGTCACACATTTTGAATGTTTAATTTGGATTTACTGTTTACCTGGAAAATTCATAAATTGGATTGTGATAAAAATTGTATTATCTTAAATTTAAAGCTAACGTTATTAATTGATTTTATGTAGAATTGGGTTCGTAAAAAGTTGCCCTTTTTCTAACTGTTTTACTAAAAATTTTCGTAGATAACATGCGTTGTGAGAATGATCTGACAATTTGAGTAGTTTATTTTTTAATGAATTTTTAAATATCCTAGTTGAGTTTATTAAAATAATTTGGCTCGTAAAATTATAAAAATTAGAAGATTCATGTCGAAACTATAAAATTTTTTTTTAGAAATATTTTCGCACAATTTTGATTTTTTGTAACGTAATATGTAAAGTTTAAAAATATAAACCATTGCGTAAAGTAAAAATTTGAATCTAAAAAAAAGTTTATTATGCAATGATCTCGAAGAAGCTTTTGGATCGAATGGGGTAATGCAGCTTTCGTTGCAAGTTGAAACTAGTTTTCTAAAAAAGATTTTCCTCACTAGTGGCGTGTCAAATATTTTCTCTCGGATATTCAAATATGCTGGATAGTAATTTTCATTGAAAAATGTCAAAAAAATATTTTAAAGTATTAAAAAAACTACAGAATGTACAGTTAAAAATATTAGCTCTCTTTTTATAAGTGATCTAAGACTTTTAAATTTTTGTTTTGAGTTTACGTTTTTTAAATCTCTCCCAAAATAGGTCAGAGAAAATTTTACGACCTCGTTCACACAAATAGTATTGAAAAAATAACGTTTAAAAATATCGAAAAAATCTAAAATCGTCCAGAGATTATACAATCGAGTCACTATTGAATTTTTTTCACTCAAGTTAGTTGAAAACGAACAATTGAAAGGAAGTTTATTACATTAGAAAATAATTTTGTTAAATTTAATGGAATTTTTTTCATAAAAATCGTATGTATCGTAATCGAGTTGCAAAACTATTACTAGTAAAATTATTATTTAGAAAGTTTCGTTTGGCAACGATTTTAGATGGGTTTTTCAGTTAGAACTTATTCTAAAACACTCTAGTATTTTGCCCGAGACGGACTTTTTAAATGAAAATTGCTTCTAATCGTGCAAAATGGTACTTTGTTTATTTCATGTCCCATAGAAATTTCAGCACGATACTTTCAATTGATCAAAAAAAAATATAAGCAGATGAGTTAACGAGTAGATAGTTAATTCGTTTTTTGAATATTTGTAACTTGTTAGTATGCACATGCAAGCCAACGGACCCACGAAGGGGTTTTTATCACTTATTGCGGCACTTTTTTTAAAAATTAGAAAGAATACACTGCAAATACTCAACGAATACGATCGCTCGAAAGCAAAAAACGTACGGGAACGATTTTCAGATGCGACAGTTAGCGTGATTCGCGACTCGACTGAGAATATATTAGCGAGAATCAGCGTTATATACCACGCTTCGTACCTTAATAAATTTTTCAAGCGCTCGAGACTCGAAGCGTAGCCAATCGTTCGAGAGACCGTTGAGTAGAGAATGACCAGAAGTTACAGTTCTGGGGGTCTCTTATCCATATTGGTTGGTTCTTAAAATAGCGATTAGCTTGCCTTACATGGATATCTCTCTTACTTGGCGAATTTGTATTTTCTCTCTCTCCCACTTGTTTTCCCTTTCTTGTCCCACGAGCATAATAGTTCGAATGAAATTAACTTATTTGAGCAAATGAAAAAGTCGTACACGTCTCGTCAGGGGTGAGAATAAAAAATAGAAAAATTGTTGTTTTTTTTCTTCGCGATATCTTGTAACAACGATCGTGTCGCGTTGGCCGGTTTTTTTTTATTTCGAGGCTTCGAAAATAATTATTGAAAAATTGTAGCGCGCAAAGAATATCGGCGAATATTTTTATATCGATTTCGTAATATCGAAAATTAAGAAACGTATTACGTTCATTGAAAAATTTGTAATCGTTTCCATCAAGATGATGGATTTTAAATAATGAAGCAATTATCGATTTGTTCCAAATTTTTGAGAAATAACTATTTTAAGATCTGCTGAATATTTTTTTGAGTAAAAACTTTAGAATTTATACAAGTTATGAACTTAATTCGAAACAAAAAATTATTTAAAGTTGAGCAAGTATTTAAAAGCTTTTTTTCAACTTTTAAATGTTCGTTTAGCTATAACACTTTTATGAATATAACTTGTTTTTGTGTGAGTATACTCTCTTTTGACAGTACATTCTTCCTATCTACGTTACATGCGATGAACAAACTTCAATAAATATTACGCAAAAACAATTGTCTTAAAAGAAAATTAAATAAGAACAAAAGTATGTAATTGGTTTTTCATTATATTCGAGTTTTTTTCACTAAAAAAGTCAATGAAAAATAGATATTTTTGAATTTCAAAGTTCCCTTTTGCTTTTAAATTGTAGGAACTCTTGAATTTACTGTTACTTTACATTAATCTTCAAAGTCATACTGTATCTGACACCCAGTAAAAAAATTAATCGGTGAATAATTATATTATATTTCACGAAGAAAGAAGAAAGAAAATGAGAAAACTCATACAGTCAACATTTCTTGTCATTTAATTTTTGACTCTGCATTGTACTGACTAATATATGAAGAATCGGAATTATAAGAAATAATAATAATAAATTCGAAAAATGGAATGTCTTTTATATTTCATAAAAAATAAATTTACATATTTGTATAAAATTTTTAATTTAACTTTAAAAATATGAATAAAATTATGGTAGAAATTACGATGAATTCTTATGAACATGGGAATAATTTTAATATTAACAAAAAATATCATTTTATCGATGAATTCAGTCGTAATTTATTATTTTAAGCAATTTCCCTTTATCATTTTCATTTCATTGTTGGCATAGCGGTTGCCGATGCAATGTTAGAACTATCTTCAGCCCGCCACAACTGCGTCACAGTCTTTGGTTGAGTGTAAAAGTTGATACCCTGCAAAGAAGTAAAAATCATTAAAGTTAAGAAAAGTAATACATTTCTTTCTAATAACATTATTGTTAGGACTATGATGAGTTTAAAAGATTAGAATGAATGAAACAACTCACTTGTTTTCCATAGAAATGATTATCTCCAAAGAAGGACTTTTTGTTGCCAGTGAAGCTGAACATTGGCAGTGGAACTGGAATTGGAACATTGACTCCTATCTGACCAGCCTCAACTTTGTTAACGAAACTTCTGGCAGAAGCACCATTTGTGGTGAAAATTGCTGTTCCATTTCCATATGGGTTTCTATTGATTAATGCAATAGCTTCGTCCAGCGTATCGACTGAAGTGCATAAAAGTACAGGGCCGAAAATTTCTTCTTTATAGCATTGCATATCAGTCTGTAAAGAAAATATATATCAGTAAAAGTTATTGATAATTCAAAAATAAAACTTTATAAAAAAAAACTATAGATTGTTGACATACTTTTACGTTTGAAATAACTGTGGGTCCAACGAAGTAACCATTTTCATATCCAGGTACTTTGATGTTCCTTCCGTCGAGTAAAATTTCAGCACCTTCGTCCGCACCCGATTGTATCAACTTCAAAATTCGTTGTTTAGAAGCAGCTGAAATGACTGGACCAAGATCAGCACCTTTGACGTGTCCAGCATTAACGTTTAATTTCTTTGCCGCATTGACGATTTCACCGATCCATTCTTTTGACTGGCCCACAAAAACAACGACAGACAGAGCCATGCATCTTTGTCCTGCGGCACCAAAGCCAGCACCGACTATCTGCGAAATGGTCTTGTTCTTGTTGGCGTCCGGCATGACGATACAGTGATTTTTGGCACCGTTGTTGCATTGGACTCGTTTGCCATTTTTGCCACATCGATCGTAAATGTGGCTACCCTATACAGAGTAAAGGATGTACCCAAACATTTTCAGAACAAATTCAGAAGGTCAAGCAGTTTTTTTGATGGGTTATTTAATTTACTTACGGCGGTATCGGATCCAACGAAAGATACAGCCTTGATCTCTGGATTGTCGCACAGGAAGTTTACGGCTTCTTTTCGGCCGTGAATGATATTCAGCAGGCCTGGAGGGGCTCCCGCTTTTTTGAAGAGATCAGCCAGAACCATTGCCGCGCTCGGGACTCGCTCGGACGGCTTGAGAACCATCGTATTTCCGCACATGATACTAATGGGAAAGGTCCATAAGGGGACCATAGCAGGAAAATTGAATGGGCAGATAGATGCCGTCACACCAAGAGGAACTTTGTAGGAGATGGTGTCCATGTCCGTTGATATGTTGTGCATGGACTCTCCCAACAAGAAACTCGGCATTCCGGCGCAGTGATCGACGATTTCTAACAAAATTTAATGTAAATAAAAATGATAACAAAAATAGAAATGAAATATAAAAAAAGAGATTAGAAAAAGGAAAAAATAACTTACGAAGACCGCGTAAAATGTCTCCCTCGGCATCGGCTGTAGTTTTGCCATTTTCTTCGACCAATATTTTTGTAAGTGGTTCCTTTTTTAGAAATTAAAAGATTATAATCGTGAATTACATTTGCTCTTCACTAATAGATTATCTTTACATCATATGACATCTTTTCGTTCTTCTAAATTAATACGTACAAAATTTTCACGAATCAAGGCTTGATATTTGAGAATAAGACCTTGTCTTGTCATTACGCTGGTCGATTGCCATGTTTCGAACGCTTTTTTAGCACTCTTAACTGCATTCTCCATTTCTTCCGTGGTCGCGTCCGGCGTTCTACAAACGACTTCATTTGTTGCTGGATTATGTACATCAGAATATTGTTGACTCTTAGATTCTGCAATGATGTAAGTTTATTGTTAATTTATATTTTTTCTAAAAGACCATGAAATGCTATGAAATTGTTTATTTCAAAACATAAAAATTATTTGTCAAATTTTTTATAGAAATCAAACGATTCTACGTGTACAAGTGACACGCTTTTCAAATTTTACTAGAATTTATCATGGTTCAAAAAACTTTAAACTCGTGTATCGAAACATTTTGAGAATATTATAAATATAGTAAAATGTTTTCATAACAATTTATAAATTTGAATCTGATGTAGAGAAAACTCGTTTCATCCCCACCCACTTAACTGTACTGCTATTAATGCCACGTATGTACATTCAACTCAGGTAGAACCCCTACTACACTAGATAAAGGTTTTACATAATGTTTATCTGCGTTCGAATTTTAAAAAGTAGCGGAAATTGCTTATATTTTAAGCATATATTTGAATTTTGAACAAAAAATTACCTATGAATTCATTGTCAATGAATAATTTTACAGTCCGGGCATTACTTGAATAGCAACGACATGATAACTGAACCTGTAACATATGGAATTTATTTTTAATCTTTATTAAAATATCAAAATTTTAGGTTCATAAATTACAGTATTTTGATACTCAATTTTGGCCTCGAGGGGATGCCAAAACCTAACTAGATTTTGAAATTTTCAAAAACCTTTTTCTAAGATTTCCATTAAATATATTTTTTAAGGCTACGCGTATTTTTACATTTGTTGGTTTTTTAGATATTTTTATTAAAAATATATTCTAAAAATATATTGAGAAGTAATATCAAAAAATGCTTTTGAAAAATTTTATTTTTAGCCTAGCTTATCTAAGTGTCTCTACCCTTAAAAAAATTGAATCTATTAAATTTCAATCATGCACTCTGGATCGAAAAAAAATTATCGTAATCATTTGACACAAAAAATGATGCGATATGTTTTTGATACGGGTCTGTCATACATTCACGTATATAGTTGAAAGTGTAGAGTTATTAAGTCAAGTTCGGACTAAATGAAGAGTGACTATGTAAATATGAAAGTATCTTGCGATATATTTTCAGTGTATTAAAAAATTATCATGTGCTATCCTTAATTTTAAATAAAAAATCTATCAAGTGTAACGACGTGTGCCACATTATAATATTATGTGATATATGAATATTACACAATTTTATGAATATGTTTACAATTTTTTTCACGTTGCAATAAAAATTATTGTAAAGCATGGTAATAATTATTTGTTTATTCCTTAAAATTTTCTTCTATCGTATATAAATGAACAGAAATTTACGGTAATCTTCAAATTCACCATAAATTGTCAATAACATAAGTTTGGGTGATTAAATAGTTTAGTTATTAATTGTTATGTTGAATTTAGTAAAATAAATACACACTCTTACCTGTCTATACAGAATTTCCCTGGATAAATTTAACATTTTGACGATAACGAAAATCCTTAGAAACTTTGTTTAGATAATTTTTAGATAATTGAAACGATACACCGAAAAATATTTATGAACCTTGAAATTTCTTTTCCGTTCCGTAACAATCTTACGATACTCTTTACCAATATACATACGTGTATAGTCGAATCGTTTTCATTTGATAACATAAAAGGGACTTCATTGAAAGTTCCAGTTAAATAATACAAAATATTACTTAATTTTTTTTCCAAAATTATATTACTAATTTCTGCAATGCATAATACTATATAACTTTTATTTTGCTTCTAATTTTCTATTTGTTCTCATATTTTTGGCTATTATATTTATAGTTTATATCAATTATAAAATATTTTTTTTGTAGCTACTTTTTTTTCTTGGGAAATAAATTTATGATTTAAAACATTTAAAATTGAGGACGTTTAAATGTGAAGCAGCGTTTGTTAATTAAAACACAAATTATGGCAATAAAAAAATAATATTTATATGATCAACATACAACTATTTTATAATTTATTTAATCAAAATAGTCAAGGTAAATAACAAAGTAAATATAAAAAAAAAGACTCTTAGATTACAATTTTTTCATCCAAATATATAAATTGAATATAATTAAATTTGTTTAAATTATTTCAATTTAAATAAATCAATAATATTGATTTTTATGATTAGAAAAAAAATATGTAATTCAAATTGCAGGTTTTACTGGTGTTCAATCCATTGATATCGAAATACTTAATCCTATACAAAAATATAGAATTCGCAAAATTAATTAAAAATAGATAATTTGTATAAGGATAAAAACGAATTCATCAATTTTAAAATTCGATATGTTCAATAATGCCCGGTTACTAGAGTTAAATGTAAGCTCGTGAAGGATCCATCGTGGGTATAACAAGTATCGTCGGTAGCGCTACTATTAGTCAAATTTTCGAAGAATTTTAATTAGATTTAATCACTTTTCATAAGCTCGCACGCATTTAGGTTCGCACGGCAGTGCAAAACTCCATGAGTCACAATGTATTAAACGTTCAATTGTAGAATAGCTTATAATAGCACTGCAGACATTTCAACTCCATCAAGCATGTTTTGATTATAAAAAATCAGTGTAAAAAATATATTTCCATTTAAAAGATTGCTACATTTCTTAAATTACTTAAAATGAAGTTGACGAGCAGTTTCGAAATTAATTTAAATTAGTATGAACAAGATAAAAACAGATTTTACAGCACTGTAACCTGGAACCACCACTTCGACGCTACTTACAAGCTCTCGTACTATAAAATATTGTAGGTGCAACTTGAGTGCATATCTTTTTTCAATACAACTCGGAACGGCGCTCGCTTTCGGCTGCGGTGCGGTAACTCCTCGTTCAGCATAAAAAGCATATACGCACAACCGATGTATATAGTACTATTTTTTCAGTTATCAGCTTATTTGACGATTTATTTCATACAGTTTTTGAGTCAAGAGAAAATAAGAGTCGAGTGGTAGGTCTCCCGTGAGGGCAAGACCATGGATTTTTCGTTTCGCTCATTTGATTAATAAGTTTTCTCATTTCTTCTTGATTTAGAGTCTTTCCTATCATTACAGCGGTTCGGCATGCTTTCGATGCAAATAGCGCCCTTACTTTCGATGGTCTAATGATTTTATCAATTGAATCACCGCCATTTTCTCGAATTAAAAAAATTAGTTCTTCCATATCTTCAAAGCCTAGCTTACGTTTGTTGACGCATGGTATGCCAACTAAACTAACTCTCGAACCTGGATTTTCTGGAACAAAGTAAAGATATTGATAAATGAACTATTTTTATTATGATTATATGCGGGAAACTTAATCAAAAGTGTTGAGGTAATTTTATAAACATTTCTATTATTACCGTCTTCGTTAATATTAAAATAGAATCCATTCATTTCGAACATTTCTTTATTATCTATGAGAACGCATTCGTCGCTGATGGGCAAAAATACGGCGTTTGGAGTAATCAGTCTTTGAGTTTCAACTTTGTTATTATTGATCAGTTTTTCAAAACGAAATTTTTCATCGGTAGCGTGCTGATCAATGATGTAGATGTCTTCATTGAGTCTTGCCAAAATGAATCCTAAATTGAACTGACCAATGATTTGCATCTGAAACGGGTAGGCATCTTTGTGATTATGCAAAACATTATACTAGGAATATATCATAGATATAAGAATAAGAAAGTAATATATTTTTCTAAACGACACAGTTCTTTTTTTGGATCAAATAAAATAAGATTTGTTTATCCACGTATTTCGTCGCATATACTTTGCGGTCTGTCAAGTTCCTATTCAACACAATTTTAGGCGGCAATCATTTTGTATGGAAAGTACAAAGAGCATCGATATGTTACGGCCTTCATCAGTTCAAATTATTACAAAAAGTAAATTTACAAAACTTACTTTTAAAAATGATTCTTTGTCCAGCATTTCATTGAGCTTTGTCTCTTGATCTGAAGAACTCAATTCGGTTTTGAAAGTCAATTTTTCACTTTGTTTTTGATCGACCAAAGTTCCCATCTTAGATTTGATTTTGTTCAAACTAATTGGCATCACTGTGACATTAAGAGGGCATCATTACTTTGTAAAAAAAAATATTTTTTGCAAATTGGAGATCATATCGATTAGAGTGTAACTTTCAGTTAAATTCCCTCTTGATCTGTAGATCTTTAAAACATCATGCGATGCAAAATTTATTACATTTATTAGATTTCAAGGTACCTATGGGTTAATATTAAAAAGATCATTCATAACACCATATGGAGGAGCTTACAGAAAAGCTTACCAACGATTATCGATCGTTCAAACTCTTACGCAAGCACTTGATAGATTGTTCAAATCTCTGGGTCTTAAAGTTTTTGCCCCACTTATCGGGAATCGAACTACGAACACTCGATAAACCGAACGCGTTCCAAGGTCGAGCATCATCGACTTTTATTACGTGACTGGGCCATAACTTATTTAAACTCGTTAACTGTCCTCGTTTCAAGAATGGCGGGAAAAATTTTAGCGGGAATAAGGCTTGTTCGTTGCATTCAAAAAATACGAAGCCCCAAAAAACGTATGCGAATTCTATAATAAGTCTTATGTGTTGATTTTCACTTTTTTGAAAAATAATTAATTTTTCTCAAATTTTTAATAACGAAATGTGAATGGGCTTCATTTTCATTATTACCGATTAGATATTAGACAAAAATTTATAAAACAATAGTTACGAAAATTAGCAATAATATCACAATGTTTTAACTTTTAGATAAGTTATACCTACTTTCTTATAGTCTAGAATAATTCATCAGATTCATTCCAAAAGAATATATTATACTGTTAAAAAAATGTATTACCTTTTTCTAAACGGTTTTCAAAATTATAGTCACTTTCTTCCTCATGAATATTAGCATCATTTTCATTCTGAGAATACAATTGATCGTCCATGTGATTCTTTTGACTATCTTCACATGACTTTTCTTCCTCCTGAATATTACTATTATTTACATTTTGAGAATATATTTTGTTATCCTCGTAATCATCTTGGCTATCTACATATGATTTTTCTTTTACTTTGAATTTATTTTTAAAAGATTCTAATGATATTTTTAGTTGTGACTCTTTTTTGATTATGTTGGGATGAATATCAAGTAAAGATTTTTTTGTAAATGTTCTCTGCACGTTATCCCAAATTTTTGTGAAACTACTTTTAATTGTGGCAAGAATAATATTTTCCTGAGAAAATAAAACTGTTCTTTTATCAGGTGTAACATTAATGTCGACACAGCTAGATTCCAACATAACGTTTAAATATACAAATGGATATTGTTTTTGATTATATTCATGATAAATTTGATTAATTAGCTTTATAATTTTTATGCTATCGAATGGTCGGTTGTTCACAAAAAGAAATTGTCTATCTGATGCAGCTCGTCCTGAACTATGATTGCAACTACTAACAAAACATTCCCATGAAAAATTTACTACTACGTTTTCTGGTAAACCGTATTCATGTAAAATATCTGCTTCTGGTAATTGTAATTCTACTTCTATTAAATCCTCTTTAGCTTTCCTTCCAAAAATTGCTGATATATTTTCAAGTACATTATTCGTAGCACTAGTTCCCACAATAGTTTTACATTTATTAGATATGGTATTGGTACAAGTTATTTTCACACCTGTTGATACCATACAATATCCTTGAAGAACTCTAATCATTTTTGCAAATTCTTTTTTTATATTATCATTGAATTCTTTGAACCTAACAGGCAAGTCCTTAAATATATTTTTTACATATACTGTTGTTCCAGTTTGTCGTGCACATTTGGTTTGAGAAACTAAGACCCCTTTTTTATCAAACTTTAAATTAAAAGCATTCTCAGCACTAATATGTTTTGTTACAATTGAAAGATCTGAAATAGAACACAAAGAACTCAAAGCTTCTCCTCTAAATCCAAATGTTTCAATAGTTGATAGATGGGAAAACTCTTGAAGTTTGGAGGTATGATATTTTAAACCTAAGAAAGCAGCAGAGATTAAGTTTTTCAGAAAGATAATTTTAGAAATTTAATGTAAAATTTATAAACTCAAAAAATATCATACCAATGGAGCTAAAATCATCCTCTAAAATACCTTTCCCATTGTCAATAACAGTTATACAAGATTTTCCATAGTCAGTTAATTTGACATCAATAATAGTGGATTTACCATCTAAGCTGTTTTCAACTAATTCTTTGACTGCAGTTGCTAAATCAAGTATAACCTGCCATAATTATAAAATAATGCACTTACAAGACA
This sequence comes from Trichogramma evanescens, assembly GCA_902732785.1. Taxonomy (NCBI): domain Eukaryota; kingdom Metazoa; phylum Arthropoda; class Insecta; order Hymenoptera; family Trichogrammatidae; genus Trichogramma; species Trichogramma evanescens. The sequence continues at coordinate 39,342 of CACVKI010142831.1, read as the reverse complement.
TCTGTCAATCATTCATTTTAAAATATAAACATGATAATATTAGCTCATACTTGGCCTGAACAAATTTTATGAACAACATTTTTGTTTAGCTGTTTAACATTATTTGAAACACTTTCAGAGGTATCCATTATAATATCACAAAAATCAAGTAGTTATAAACAAATTTATTAAAATTGTCGTGGTTGTCAATTCAAAAGAACCATCTACGATGAAAGACAATGTGAATTAAAAAAATAGTTGTTTTGAAATTTGAATTTCGAGATTTACTTGTTAAGATGAGTTCACATACTGCAAAAATGAGTGAAATCCGCACTTGCTAAAATTTCAACTGATCGGTCTGAGTATGTAAGAGAAATAAAATTTATAGATCACGCACAAAATATTTCAAAAGGATTTCGTTCTGTAATTAACTGGTGATAAAAAATAGAATCTTATCTATACTAATCAAATTTTTATTTGTTTAGATATGCAGCTTGAAGCCACTACTTATTTGACAATTCCATTCTATGACGATTAGTGATGTTTTCTTCAACTTTTCATTGTAGATAAGCTGAAATTTTCGGGTTATATCTGTCTGCTCGAAGTGTTGACAAAGATTGAAAACACAACATTTTTCGCGCAGTTAATTCACTAGTATACTTTATTAATCTCGTCATCTATATGCACTTTGTTATTGGAAGATTTATGTTTCATATTTAATGTCACAAGTCAAATGAATGGCTATTCACTAAGTCAAATAATATCATAGCTTACATCATGTCTGGAAAGTGAGTAGAAGAGTGGTTTTAAAACAAACGCATGTTGTTACCTATAATCAATACATCTTTTTTAATCAATTGTATTTTAGTGATGATAATTAAAAAGATGATGACTCAAAAATAATGTTATATGTTAAACTGTAAAATGATGATGTTGTTTTAAACTGTCCAAGGCGACACAGAGAGTATTATATTTAATATTGTGTTCGTCTTGATTTTCATTATTTTAAGTATTATCTATTTGATTAACTTGTTCAATTTTGCAATACATGAACTTTCAAAGAAATTGCTTAAAAATGTAAATAATGAGTTCCACAAATTATCAAGAATTACAAATAAGTCTAAGCGCAAACAATTGTTTTAATTTTAATTTGAAATGGTTATTTAAAAACTCTCAGAGAAGAAAATTAGTAAAGTCTTACTGTCAGTAATAATGATTTGATTTCTACGGATTATAAATAATTTAATAATTCCTTTGATTTTCAATAATTGAATTGAATAATTGAATATGAATTATTTATTGGGTAACATGCTTTGATTAATAGTGAAATGTAGCTCATTTGGTTTATATTGAATGAAACATGAGCTATGTGACCCCAATGTCCAAAAACAGAATGTTATTGCTAAGAAAACATACAATTTATGTTTTCCTTTTGGAGTAACATAGTTTGGAATAAGTAACATTGATAATTAAATCCAATGTGACATAGTGTGTGAACGCTACAAATATGAATTGATGAACATAAAATATTGAATAAGTTCACAAGGATAAATTATCATTTTATGAACCAATTTACCAAATGAGATTCCTCAGCTAGAGTAACTGAAACATTTATTACTCTACTATTAGTGAAAAAAACATATTTTTTAGGTTTTCAGCTTTGAACAATGACGAAGCAGTTCAATCAACTAACGATGATGCTTGTGGTTGTAAATGTAGTGCAGTAAATCTTGGATATTGGAAGGACAGTTATGTAAATTATTTTGTTAAGCGTTGTGACAGAAAACCACCAGAAATAAATAGAGGTTATTACGCCAGGGTCAAAGGCATCGAACATTTGGTTTCACAATGTCTTCAGGTTAATGATTTTTTTATTGTAAATTGGCATTCTTAAATGGTTCGTTCTTCAGAAATCTGTTACTTATCTACAAATCACTTTCCTACGATTTCCAATAAGGTAAACTTATTGGTATCATGAAATTTGAGAATAATTTTCTATTCATTCTCATTCCAAATTCTCAGATTAGTAGAAATTTGGAGAATGGACCAAGTAGGTCTTGATTATGATGTTTTATGCAGGAAATATAGTAAAACATAGTAAATAAATAATGAAACATCATAACTAAATTTAACATTAATGTGAATGGTAAGTGATGGAGAAAGTCACCCTCAACAAAAAATGTCCATGAAATTTTTCGATTAGGCGCTAAATTATTATGTTTACAACAAATAAACCACGACCAATCAGGTGCGCCGATCGGCGTGCCTGTGGCCGCATGCCTGACCCCACCAGCTCTGTATAAGGACTAAAAAACACTATAAGGGCCGCAGCTGACCGCTCACATTAAAGTATCGGTATGCCCCTAGAAGCCAACCCAAATATTCAAAGAAAGTAATAAAAAAATACTCATAAAAGAGAGTACCGATGAAATTCTTCTGTAATTAAGAAAGGATTCATTCTTATGAATAATATGGACTAATTAATGAAAGAATACAGTAATTATATTACGATTATGGAAAAAAAGATTATACATAATCAATTGAATTTATTGAAACAACCTTTATTAGTTGGGTTGTTTTGTTTTGAATGGTCAACTATATGGCAACCAAATTGTGCTTAGCTCTACACAACGCTGCATTTAACTTCTAATGGTCGCATTGATGCAGTTAATTGATCGCAGATTTTCTCTTTACCGAAAGCAATTTAAGAATACTGGTGTCCCACATTATTAAAAAAACGTTCGAAAAATCGACTACCTTCAATTTGGCGATCAACCTCAGCATGTTTGACGATCAGCTGATACATGATTTATTCGAAGCATTTGATGTTCGTGATTAACAAGTTGGTATGATAGTTGTCTCGGCGCTGCGTTAACTGAATCATTGAAAACTGCATTGATGATGAATTTTTATGTATAGCTAAAAGAATCATTCAATAATATTCGAATATCTAGTCAGCAAGTAATGAAACGTAATTGATAACTGACATCCGGTTTAATATCTAAGTCTTATTCTGTATGTCAAATTATTTTTACAACTTTGTCATGATATGACTCTTCATGCGAGTGAAAATGAATTTTAAAATCCATTTTTCGATATCCAGGATTTAAATCTTTGATCAATCAGTTCCCCATCGCTTACCTTCCTGCACCGCATGACGGCCAAGCTCAGTATATCGTCAACTTCCATCGTCATCACACGGAATTTTTTAGTTTGCACTAAAACATGAAAATAATATGGTCTATATCAGTCGGGTGACCCTCTTCTTTTTTCCCATATCTTCCTATATGTTCGTGAGGATGATCTAAAAACACTGTACAATACCATTTTCAAGGCATTCCTGAATGTTTGACTGATAAAAGTTGTAATTCATATTCATCATACAATTTTTGATGCTCAACTAAAAATGATACTAATATTTTTTGCTCAGAGTGACTTGCTCTATCCGTACTATAAATATCGTTACTCAATTACGGGACACCCTGTATTTTGTATTTCAAGCTATAAACTAAGTTTACTAGCACACTGCGATCCAGAAACTCGGGTTTGCTTAAAAAGTCTTTTAATATAATGCCGCATGTACCATATTTTGAAAGTGACTTGTTTGAAATCTCAATTCCGGCGTTTTTGATAAATTACTTGCATATTTATATCTAATAATTGCGTTGTTTCACAATTACTAATTTCACTAGTTTGCGGATAAAAAATCAGAAAGTTTTAACTTCTCTTTAATTATTATAGAATGAAATATCCGCATCAATAATACCGCAATATATTTTCTAAAAAATTCTGAAGCAGACCCGAGTTCTGGTAGTAAGTTGATTCCCTGAGTATTTTTTAAAATTATTAAATTTTTAATTTAGGTTTCCAAAAAAGAATGTCAGATCATAAGTTTTGGAGCAGGCTTCGATACGTTATATTGGAGATTAAAAGAATCTGGATGTCCTTTCAGTAAATTTATAGAATTCGATTTTCCTATTATGACCTCCAAAAAGCATTTCTTAATTAAAAAACATAAACAATTGTTTCAACATCTACAATTCAAAGGTAAAACATCATATAATTAACGGCTATCAAATATAAAGTATTATAAAATTGTTTTAGATACAGACGATAAATCCGTTTCACCTAATTTGTACACGGCGGACTATTTTCTTATGGGAGCAGATTTGAGAGATTTAAATTCTATTTCTAACAAGTTAACTTCCGCGGGTATAAATTTTGATCTTCCAACGATATTCATAGCAGAATGTGTATTAGTGTATGTCGATGCTCAAGCCATTTCGAATTTATTGAAATATCTCGCCAAGTCATTCAGCGATTGCATTCTTATAAATTATGAACAAGTAAATTTGAACGATACGTTCGGCAGAATTATGCTGGAAAATTTGAGAGCCAGAGGCTGCATGCTGCCTGGTCATGAAGATTGCGAGAATTTGGACAAGCAAAAGAGCAGGTAAATTTTTGAAATCATTTCTTGTGCTATTTTATGATGCGCGTGTTTTGCATTTAACGCACACGGTGCGCAAAAAACTCACTTCTATTGGGGTCACAAATGATGTCACAAAAAACTATTAATGAATTGTCGATCGATGTGTTTATTTAAAAATGATTGAAACTTTCCAATAAATTTTTTGTTTTTTATTAATTACCCTCTTAAAACTTCAATGTATTTTTCCGCCGTAGATTTACTTCAAATGGGTGGGATGGCGCTAAAGCATGGACAATGGTAGAAATTTATAATTCGTTCATGGAAAACGAAAGATGTCGCATTGAAAGCATAGAAATGTTAGATGAAAAAGAACTGTTGAGTCAACTTTTGGAGCACTACTGCATTTCAGTCGGTTGGAAAGGTAGTTCATTCGAAAATATATGTATTCAAGAAAAAAGTTAGAAATGTAAAGTTACGAAAATTTTTGTACATAAATTATAATAATATTATTATATGTTATAATTCATTAAATTATTTTCTAAAAATTATATCATTTGTTACTTATTGACTTCAACAAGGCTTCAGCGTCTCTCGAAATAATCACGAATGTGTCTGAGAGAGACGGCACTGTGCGCGTCTAACTTTTCAATGAGAACGAGAAAGAGAGAAGTGGAGAGCGTTAGCAGAAAGCACTGAAAATGTAATACGATGACTGAAAACTTTTTAATCAATTATGTTGTTGAAAATATTTTATTTTATTTTTAAACTAATATTTTTTCGTGGTTAAATGTAAAGTTTTTAAAATGTTTTTAAGCAGCGCGACAAGAGATAAAAAAGAGGCCACTCCGATAAAAATCGAACAAAATGTCATAAATAGACGGAACTTTTTCAAGGCTTACAGAATAATTTTATCATTTTATGTCAAGCATTAAGCTACATTATTAAAATTCTTAAAATTAAGCACATATAAAAAATAACGTTAAACTTATTCTAATAAATTTAAAATTAACATCATCGAAATATACAATTAAATAATTATTATCATTCAAGGATATTATTCTTTTTAATGAAAATTTAAAATTAATTATGTATACTTATTTTATAACAGTGAATAATTCTTATTATTAATGACTAAAGAAATTTCATTAATATTATGCGTTTTTAGACACCTTGTATATTAGCTAAAGAACAAGGCATTTTTACGAATCTAAGAAATTTATTTAAGATCTCAAAATTCATTTAATTTAATGAAAACATACAGAAGAGTAACATTAAAATGTTTTAATTGAAAAACTTTTATTTTCTAGTCAACTTTTCTAGTTAATTTTTATTTTCAAGTATAATTGATAATTACGTTTAATTAATTGTGTTTGATCCCCACCACTTGATTTTCTTTAGTTGTTTATATTATGATGACTTTTAAGAGAAAGATAGAGAATAAATAGCTAAGAATATTTTGTCTAATACTAACCAGTGTTCGTAGTGATTTTAGTGTTAAGAAAACTATAAAATATACATTCGTGAGATTTTTTACACTCTGTACTTTTAAAATTCCGTAACAGGTACGACTTATTGCAATTCCATCATATATTTATTAAAATGTACAAAAATATTTTAATTTCATTTCGAATTTTCTAATATTCACATTTCAAATGTATCATTGAAACCTGGTATTAATGCAGCTTTTTCTATTATTAAACACAAAAAAAAGATTGCTACGCACGCATTTTGAAGCTGACCTAAAGATTATTTTTACTCATTTTCCATATTAGTAAAATTTTAAATACTTTTCTTTGTAGAAAATTATAATGCAATTAACTTTAAAAAAATTGTAATGCAGTATAATTTGTTTTATATATGAAAATAATCTGTTGTAATTTTAGATTTGTCTCAGCTAGCTTCTCATTGTTTCACATTCTGTTTTCTTTTTGCTTGTAACGACGCAAAAAGTTACTAATGATTTTTAGTATTGGAAAAGTGAAGGCCATTATTACTTTTCTCTGCATTGATCTTGGAATTTCAACTCGTTATAAATCAACCTTCGCGATCGAATGGCCTAAAGCAATAAATGTTGAAACACTCAAATTTTATTTTATTCATTACATTATATAATTTTATATGTACTTTATCTTCACGTACTTCTTATCTTCGAAAAACTGTACTTGTAAAAATTTTTTACATTTTTATCGGGTTTTCGGGTACTATATATTGAATGATTTAGATAAGAAAAATTATTTTTCGTTTTGAATGTCATGAAAATTTGAATATCATCTCGATTATCATGCTCAAATATATTTTAAAGTCCCAAATATTTATCTAATTAAAATGAACTTTAGAAGTCTGAAGGTAAATTATTTATAAGAATATCTAGTAAAAATCAGAGCAATCGCTGAAACTTTGGAGTGTTATTGATCTAAATATAAAATTCCAAGGGGCGATTACTCAAATAGCGAAATAACGGGTTAATGTTTTACAAGTTTGTTTAAGGAAAACTATTGTTTTTATAAAAAATTCAATGCAAAATATGATGGTGAGAAGCGATAAGTTGAAATTTATGCGGGATTTTTATGCACCTGTTGTACTTTTTACTTCAATGACAGAAAACTTGAAGGGTGAGATTGAAATTTATAATTTGATAACTATAAACACACACTTGTACATTGTTATCTTTTAATAAAAATATACTTGACATTAAAAAGTTATAGTTATAAGCTTTTAAAAATATTTTGAGAAAGGGTGAAAAAGTTATTTCATAAATCTTTTTTAAAGTACAAGTTCAAAATTATTCATTAATAAACAACTTAAAAAAACGACGTTTTTTTACGTAAATTGGGTTATTAATTGTTTATAGAATCGACTATGCTTGAATAAATTTTGTAATAAATATTATTACAAGGTAAAATTCATTTAATTTTATTAATAACTGAAAAGAAACTGATCAAAAATACATAAAGTCACTTAAAATAAAAAGTATCGAACCGTTTTTAGTATGAAATAAAAATTATAAAAACGTCATTTCAGTAATTTTTTCATACTGCTTTTGCTCAATATTTTATCATTTGTAATTCACATTACACGTCACTCATGAGAAAATCCAATATACCTCCAACATAATTGTATTTAATTGTATTGTCATTTTTATACTTATTGTAGGCACACATCTTGTTAGAAAATAAAAAAAAACAAACCTACCGTCGAAAACATGCGTGGAGATCAGAAATGGCCACCCGCCGAGGTGAAAAAAGCAATGCAAGAAAACGAGGAACAAATTAGGTCAAGAAACGAAACTAAAAATCGACCACTTAAGATTCAAAAAGACTATAGAAACTTTTTCGCCCAGCATTCTCTGCGCGACACTTATCCTGGTTATAAAGCTCCTCCTGGTACCCAATTTTTTGAAATCAACTACCAACGTTGAATCTCAAGACCGAAAAAAAAAGTTGAAAAATGTAACTACTCATAAATTTAAATGATTTTTGGAAAATAAATCACTTTTATTCTAATTTTGTAGTCGCATTATTCACGGACTACCTTTCACAGAAAAATATCTTACGTGAGAATTTTCATTTGAAAATACTTTTGTGATCAGGGAATATTTATCCATTCAATACATTGTTTTCCTAGTTTGTGATATTTATATTTATTTTTCGATATTTTTGAAATTAACTCTCATTGCATTGAAATAATTGTTTGATCATGAAACTTTTGAATTACTCAAAAAAACGAGAGACTTTATTATCGTACCAATGCTTATTCGAATTAATTACATGCATAAAATCATTCATTACTTTACTTGTCACTTTTTTCGGTACAGAAAACCATAAAGTAAATCCAACAACTATTGATTTCAATGCAGAAAACCCCTTACTTTCAATCAGCTGATGAAGTTAAGTTGCGGCTTTTTTTAACTTGCATAAAGAACGGAGCTTTCAGATGATCTGAATGTCTACGTATTTATTTAAAATAACAAGTAAAATTAGCTTACAGTTGATGTAATCTTTTTTACGAATATCATATTGTGACATTTTATTTGATAATAGCAAAGCATCAAAAACTTATAGCAGCTAAGAAATAGTTGCATTCTAGCATTACTTGAAAAGGCATCGAGCAGAAGAATTAATATACATCATCCTACATATAATTAAAATCATTCTGGAAATGATCGTTTCAAGTAACTTGATGTTCAACTCTTATTTACTTATTATTTTGAAGAGCTTGCTTACTTGGAATATATGCAGCTGCTTAGAAACATATACTTTAGAATTGAACAATTCGATGAAAATTGTAAATACTTTGCCAGATGAGTTCGTATCCTTTGGATTAGACACATCTCTTTTGAGGAATATGTCTTTTTTACCGATAGACCAATCGAAATTTATTTTATTATTGAAACATTTGAGCCCAGCATATTTAAGAGTCGGTGGAACTGCTTCGGACTGCCTTTATTTCAACAAGGTATAAGTAAACTAAATACTATTAATTATTTCTTTACTTCTTTTCTTTATCTCTTTACTAATATGATAGTATCGTAAAAAGCATCGATTTGAAATTTTTCTCATCGAGTCCAACAAATTTTTTTGTAATTATAATTTTTGATCGATATAAAATTTTTTGAGATAAAATTAACTATGATTTAGGAATAAAGAACGTTAACATCGTTCTTACACCCCGGAGCGCACGCCGCGCTCCTCGATAAAATTAAAGCAACAAAAATTTTTGGAGCAAAATTTTAATTCTCAAATATTTAATATACTTTTCATGTTCAAAATTAATATAATCATTTTCTGGATTGTTATATTAAATTTATTTATTTTTTCATTTAGAATTCAATTTAATATTTTAAACTACTTCAAGGTATTAGAAAATGGATTTATTCAATCGGATCAATCTTACATATATTCGCAAGATATTAGTAATTTTTCAATATCAAGTCATGACTTAATCGCCATTCATGAGTTTTCCAAAAAAACTCATTTAAGAATGATATTTGATTTGAATGTTCTCATAAGGAAATCTGACTTTACGTGGGACAGTTCAGATGCCCTAAAAATTATTTCAACGCTAAAAGAGCGCAACGCAGAAAACGTCGATTGGCAATTAGGAAATGGTAATTTTTCCAACTTGAAGTCGATATTTTTCAATAATTATAACGTATCTAGAATTACACAATAATCGCGATTATGACGCCGATTTTTTACCCAAATGTATCCCTGCATGGTTAATCGAACAAACGCAATTATTCATGCTTATTTTTGACAAAATACTACGTGACGTTATTACAGGAACAAGAACAACATTTATCAATGTGTTTTTACTGTTTCAGAGCCAAACTCATTCCCGCACGTATTTAACATTAAAATTTCTGCATCTCAATTAGCGAAAGATTATTGCAAGTTACGAGCTATTTTGAATTACAACGATTTTAAAAATAGTGCTCTGATCGGTCCAGAAGTCAACCACATTGAACATACGCGCAGCAAAGGCCAAATTTACTTGAAAGAATTTTTGAAAACAGCCAGTGATTGCGTAGACTACGTTTCTTGGCATCAGTATTATTTAAATGGACGTACTGCTACGAGAGAAGATTTTTTAAACTCCACTGTTTTTAACATTCTTCCGGACCAAATTGATATTATTAAAAATGTTATGCGATCCAATGAGAGAAACATTCCAGTTTGGCTGTGTAAGTTTTTATAACGATTTCAGGAGATTCGAGCGAAAAAGAAGTAAAAGACTGTTCTGAAGCTGAAATTTCATTTTCAGCCGAAACGGGATCAGCTTTTGGCGGAGGAGCGCCGAAACTATCCAACACTTTTGTCGCTGGCTTTTTATGGTTGGATAAATTAGGAATTAGTGCCAGAAATGGCATTAACGTGGTAATAAGGCAATCGGTGTTCGGGGGTGATTACGCCATGATCGAATCCGATCTAACTCAAAATCCAGACTGGTGGTTAGCTGTGCTATTCAAGAGATTCGTGGCAAATAAAGTTTTTTCAATCGACTCTACGGATAATTTACGTTTGTACGCGCATTGCACTGCAAAAAAATTTTCTTCTGGTAAATCATCTGGCGTCACATTATATGGGATGAATTTAAATAATAAACCCATACAAATACGATTAACAAATCTATCTCCAAAAACCAATGCTCACATCTACGTTTTGACATCCGATGATTTGCAATCTAGGTTTGTTATTTTTCGTCACATAATCTTCAATGAATGTTATGCACTTTTTCATTATAGTTAATTAGTCCAACAAAAAATGTCCTACGTCACGAATGCATCTTAATTTTTTTCAGAAATACTTTTTTAAATGGAAGAATTTTAAGACTACAAGAAAACGGGGACTTGCCGGCATTTCTACCTAGAATTCAAGATCTCAGAAAACCTATCAGAATACCAAAGATATCAATGTTTTTCATCGTCATCAATAATGCAAAATTAACTCAATGTTTTTCAAAATAAATATAAAAAACTACTATGGAGGAGTACGCATCAAATGGACAGAGTATATCAAAAGAGTTGCAACTAAAATTTTCAACTAAATAATAATAAAGAAATGTTCTGCCCACAAAATTTTGAACTTTATTGATTTACAGTTTTATACAAAGACCCTTAGTTTTTTTTCGTATTAAAAATAACATTGTTGTTACATTTATTCATCAATAACAGTAATTTTCAATAGATTTAAATAATTTTTTTCCATAAAAATATTTTTTTTGTAAAAATTTAGGTTAGTAGCAGAAATTTACATCTTTCTAAAATGTTTTTTTCTTTTTTAAAGATAAATGCGCAAGATTTTTAAAATGATTATGTTTACAAAGAAACTAATGTACAGACCAGTTGAATACTTGAATGTTTTGGCTGATCAATAGAGAAAATATACTTTAATAAGTAAAAATTTTTTTTTGTATTCATTCTTTTTAGACTACAAAAAAATTGTTTGTTCAAAAAAACTTAATACATACACAGATTTATTTATCTGTCATGAAGATTTCAGTAAATACGTGGAATTCTTATGAATTTGGATTACCTGAATATGTTTAAAAAATATGTTTTTCATTTATATTAAAGTTGTGTTAACAACACGCGTTGCACAATAATTAACCGTTTGATTCATATGACCCGTAGAACATTATTCATTAAATTTAATAATATATTCATAGCAATAACGACAATGCATTTATGGCATTTAAAATTACTTCTATGTCTTCAGGACAATCATTATCTGCTCTTTACATATTTTCAAATTGGTCCACGCGCCTTTTTGTATTACCTTTACGGATTTCGCGAAGGGTTTTATACTTATCACGTCCTTGACGTACATTTTCTCGATGGATTTTATCCATGACCGTTTCTTTGGTCTCATCACGAGACTGAGCAAGATCTTGTTTAAGAGCCTGAAATAAGATCAAGATAAATTAAATATATCATCACAAAATATTTATAATTTATTATTGATACTAAACATATATTTAACTTACTTTAAGTTGATCATGTAAGCGTTCGTTTCTCTCAGCCAGAGTTCGTCTCTCTTCAATGGGATCAATGATTGATTCATCTGTTGTCAGCTCTTTAGTAACATCACCATTGGCTTCTCCATCTCCATCTTCTCCTTCCTCTTCATTCTCTTCGACGTGATAATTATTGGTAGCTTGATATTGCTTATCAACTTCTTCTTGGCGCAATCTGTGAAAATAATATGAATGATAGTTAATAATTTTCAAAGAAAACCATGGTTGAAAATAAATAAATGAGAAAATAATTGTATTTACCTTGCAGCCTCTACTTCTTCTTGCAATCGTCGAGCTTCAGCATCTTTAGCTTCTACCTCGGATTGGATTCGTTTTACTTCCTCTTGTTTACTGTAAATCTCAGCTTCTAATTTTGCTCTTTCAGCGGCTTCCATTTCATGAGAGCGCTCCAATTTCTCCATCATTACTGTCAATTCCTGAAAATAATTATTAAAATTTAGTCATCTCTATTCTTTTTCACACAGCATATATTTTCAGCAAAGCGTAGTACTTTCTGATACATTATCATAAACGCGGATATAATTTACCTTCTGTCTATCTTCTAGTTCTTCTTTGGCAGCTTGCAAAAGCTTGAGTTGTTCTTCCAATCGACGAATCATTTCTTGAGCTTCATTCAGCTCAGCTTGTCTTCTTTCCATTTCCTCGGACATATTCTTGAGGCGCTCTTCATATTCTTGTTGTTTCTTTTCGGCTCTTTCACGAGCTGCAATTTCCAATTGCAATTTTTCACGTTGTTTTTCACGAGCAAGTTTTTCTTCTTTAGCTTGAGCCTAGAATGCAAAACATTTTTGTTTAAGATTACTAACAACTTGAAAATGTGAAGATTAATAAATAACAAAACAAACCTTCATTTGCTGTACATCAATTGTATCAGGTTTCCTTCTTCGCATATACAGTTCATGATTTCCCATACACAGAGCCAAAATACGTTTGTTAATTTTTACTCTAGCAGCGAAAAACACAAAGTCTGGTGCTTTCTTGTCAATAGGTTTAATGATGAACTTCTTTTCATTAAAAGAAATATTACGAATTTCTGACCAAGGAAATCCGATCTTAGGCGTCAATTTATCATCTTTCTCATAGATATTCAAACCCAATGCATCAACTCCTAGCCAAAGTTCAGTACCCTTCTTATTACGAATTTCAAAATAATTGACTCCGTACATCTCCAAGTCCTGAAATAAATAAAAAATATAAAAACATCGTTTACAAACAAATGTTATGACAAATTTATTATTAAAACGTTGTCCTTATAGAGAGGAGGACTACTATGTATAATATACTATATACTATATAAGGTCGTCTATGATTTTAAAAAGTAAGTTTGAAAAGGTTTCGATGGAAAAAATCGCATTAGAACGAATCAATTGGTTTACCGGATTAAAATGATTAATATTATAATTTAAAAGAGTAAAATGGTATTTTTTTTTATAACGTTTTGTGTTTCGTAAAGTTCGTTTGTTCTTCCGAATGAAAAATGTGTTGACTCATTTTTGATTATATGCTCTGAGTTATCAAATTGCATGCGGAAACAATGGTAGTATCAAAAAATAAGTATAAAAAAAATGTCTTTTGTTGATTTCGCACAGTAGGAAGATAATAAGGTAAGATAATATGAATTGAGAATTGAAATAAATTAATTTACCGTACAACGTCAACGAAAAAATTACCTGTGCTATCTTCAAGTACTCCATCATGGCATCTTCACGGGGCATTCCTCGATGTTCCTGCCACCAATTGGTAATGGATATTTCCCATTCTTCTTTGCTCATCTTATGTTGGTCCATTACGCGCTGAGGTAAGAGACGATCGTTGGCTAAAAATCCAAGCGCATGAATATTTTTTTGGTAATCACCGTGGCGAGCTTGAACAGCGTATGAGGCTAATAAAACTGAAGTTTCAGGAGGGCAATAAATTTCATCTGTCAAAATGGCACTTTTCACCTAAAAAAGTAAAGTGTGTATTTGAGTGAAAATAATTCCTAAAACAAAATTTTAGGAAAAAGGGTCAGCATAATTGCTGCTTGATCTTTACCTGCAAGTAGAACAGACGAGAAGTAATATCTTGAATGAGCTCCTCTGCAACATCTTCTGGATAAAACTTCGCACGGAATTTGAATTGCAATGGGTTTTCTTTCTTTACTTCTTGACCCATAACCTAAAACAATTATAATTAATTAAGAAACTTGAATAATTAAGTAATGATCTTTCATAATGAATTTAAAAAATCTAATTTATACTTTTGAGTGTAATTGTACGTATTCGTAAGTAAAATTTAATAATAATATTTTAAGGAAAAAATAGCAATGAGTTCACCCAAAAAAATCTTTTTTTTTTCTTTTCGGGGTAGTACAAATCTTAAAAGCATATCTTCATCAATTTATTCTGAGGCATTCATCTCATTTCCTGGCATCGTGTCTTGTTCTTTCGCTAGTATATCTCAGAAAAAGGGGGCATAAATGTGGACTCAGCACAGTTATGTAATAGTTTATTACTGCTCCAGGCCGCGAAATGACAAAAAACGTGTATTCATGGTCGGGGTCAATAAAAACATACTCTCGGGTATTCATTTCTCGCGACCGACTGTACGCTATTGTTTGAATGCATCGTGCGAAAAGTTCATTTTTTGAGGCCCGCAGAATGTTTTGAGATCGAAAGAGTGCAAAAAACAAAATTTCCACATTGAATATAAAAATAGTTTACGCCATACGCGCGAAGTAGGTGTGCTCCAACTCGTTCTCGTAGTTACTTTGTAATTTTTTCGAACGATTGAAACTATTTTTAGTCATTCTGGAAACGCCAAATTAAACATTGAGAAAAGTCATATCAGTTAATAATCAGAAGCAATCGTAGCACACAATAGATCACGCGAAGCGACAGTACTTGAAAACCTCTGAAATAATTTTACCGTCGATCGGAGTTCATTGTTAGAGGCTTCATTACGTAATGACTTTGAGATTTTTGATTACTCAGTTGAATTTCTTTGTATATTTTATAATATAATCTCTATACATCTTTCTCTCTCGGCTTACGCACGTTAAAAGTATTTAGGAGTGCCAACGATGATCGCAAGTGGACTAAAACTTTTAACAACTTTATCGTGATTTTGAAGTAATAGAAACTCCAACATACAGATTCAAATCCTTTAAAAACCTAACTTATTTTTCATTATACTTTTAACAAAAGAAATATTAGCTTTCCGATTTTTTTTATTTGTGTGGCAGCATATGCTTCAAACTACATTTATAGTTAATTTCTTATCTTTCTTACCAAATCGTTGTGAGTAATATCGACATCTGAATCAGGATCAATCAGATGTGCAATAACACCCATTTGTTTTCGGAATTCCTTCTTCAGTGTTCGTGCCAAAACACTTTCAGACTATGCATGCCAAATAAAGGAAAAATTGAAAGACTTTTGACATTTTCCAAAATCAGTTACGGCAAAGTAACCTACGTGGTGCTTACTTGAAGATTCCGAAATAATTGCGCGCTTTAAACAACTTTTTTACTGTGTGATTTTTTGCTTTCAATACTTTCAATACTACTTTACGATACAAGGTACCTTATAAGGACTTTCTTACATGGCTGAGATTAAGCGCTGACTAAGGTCTGACTTAGCGAGGGTTTTAAGGGCAGTGCGTAAAGATTAAGACATCTACTTTTTTTACTAACTTTTAGAAAAAATTTCGTGATGAGTTTTGAAGCAACGTGAATTTTGAAAATGTTCGAAAAAAATCCATATCTAATTAAATTAGAATTTATCCAGAATCGTTTTATTCAACTATAATTATTTATCTAACTTTGTTTCAAATTATATACGTTCCTTACTGACCGAAAATTAATAATTTCAAACTATACTAGCTTTTTTAAATTCATTACTTTTCATTTACAATTTAGAATTGCGATTAATATATTTTCAATTGTAAAAAATAAGATCGCACTGTTATCCAACTCGATTCTTCCTTATGCAATAATAAATTGTGGTTATTCAGCAACTACTACTATTGTTTTAGAACTTCAAACATTTAAATGGCCAAACTTGAATAAATTAAGTTTTAAGAGTTATGTGAATTACAAAAAAAAAGAGAATTGTGTCTTCATTCTTGATCTAATTGATCACGTGCACCTGTTAGATAATTTTATAGTACCCGTCTGATTACGTAACATCAAAAATTTTCTAATTTTGAATGAAATTCCACACTTGTATATCCAACTATAAATTTAAGAAAATCGATTTTTTTTACGCATTTGATTCCCGTTAGTAAAATCCAAAAATGAAAAACCCTTTCCTTGGAATTTTTACGAAAAAATAGCTTGTCTAGACTCTGATGTATGTGAAAACAGTTAATCACAGAGACTTTTAAAAAAACAAATAATGGAATTTTTAGAAACCAATTTGAAAATGTTTACTTTCTCTTTTTTTTTGACATAGCCTTGGGAAGCGCATGACGGTTGGTAAATAGAAATAATCATGTTTATAAAAATAAATGATTTTCATTGCGGTCCGCGAAAATTTATTCAAGTATCAGAAAAATAGTTCGATGAGTTTAAGGGCGTTAACTATCTTTTGAAATTTAACGGTCTTTCAAAGAGAGAGTTCGCAACTCCTTTTCAGACATCGACAAGTCCTCTTCAATAGTAATGAGCACGCGGGCCAGCGTAGAAGCCCCCTCCCCCACTGTTCCCCTCTTCCCCTCTCCCTCCTGAATTAGCTAGAGTGCTTTATCCTTTTTTAGTATTTTCACACGACAATCATACGTTTTCAAAGAAGTATTGTACTATATACCGACGATATAAATATTCTAAGAGAACTAGAAATTTTATGGGTTTCGCTAAATTAAGATTGCCAGGAATTATCAAGATAAATACGAGAATTCAAGCTTACGGTGCAACAATAATATTTTTAACGAATTTGTGAAATTCTATAAACAATATTATTGTAAATGGTATAGAAATTTCTATTTTTAATTAATAAAAAAAGTTTGAATCAATCTTAATTATTAAATTGAGATGAATAAACGTTACCTTTTTGTACAGCTTTATCCATGTTTGATCACCTTTAATATCTGTATACTGCAGTCCGAAGAACCACACTTCTCTAAGTCCAATAGTTTTTACAACTTGATCAAACAATTGCTTGCCGGTGGTAGTTTGCTGAATAGCAAACTCCAACTCAGCATCCATGGTGGTAACCCTTACGTTCATCTAGGAATTCGAAGATTTCATGTCAGCAAATTTATTTTATTTTTGTATCATTAATATTTTCATCAATGAAGGATAGATAATGTAACTCGAGAGAAACGTCACTGTTATAAATGATTTTGCAATTAATTTTAAACTGACGCACACTTGAAAGCCATTGCTGTCAAGGTCAGTACATTCGCTTAAACACGAGGATTCAAAACTGTAGCGTCAAAAAAATTGAATTAATTCGGAGAAGAGTAATTTGATTGACACGGAACTATTAACATTTTGATTAAGAGATATTGTTGAATTATTGCAAAGTGCTAAAGCTACGTTCGGTTAAGTGCGAGTGGAAATTTTCGAATTTTAAATTTGCAAAGAGAAGTATTTTAGTATTTTAGTTAAATATGTTTTTATTAACTTACTAGTTTAGGCATCTTGGCGTATTCAATCCAATACGGATAATATCTGTAAAAATAATTATTAAATATTAGATACATTTGCAGATAAAATTTCATTTAAGTGTTTATATTCCGAAAAAAAATTATAACTTTCGCGCTGATCTCAATGAGCATGAATGCAGGAAAATGTAAGAGATGCAGTTTTTAATCATATTGTAAAGTTGTTAGCAAAAGAGTACAAACAACGAAAGTTTTTTATTCTGAAAATTACGTCACTTATTAAAGATTGTATGATTGAACAGGATTAAATATGAGGTCTTATGTCGTTCAGAGTAGGAGTAAATACTCAGAGAATCTTTTCAGTATTTTTGTTTGTTGGAAATTTGGCCACTGTCCAGAAAAATGTATGAATGACTTTTTGTAATAATTTTAGCGACAACGAAGCTGGCAAACTTCAACTTCGTCTATATTGATCACTTTTATTTGATTTTAATTTCGATCTCCAAACGGTCTACAGGAAACTAATATCTGAAGAAGTTTGGGGTACTTTTGTGTGCTTTTACAAACTTTTTTCTAAATAATTGTAAACGTAATTCAGAAATTGTATTTTTCAAGATATGATAACATAATAATTGTCCTCAACAAATTCTATAGTTTCAGAGGAAATCAAAGAAATTTAAAAAATCTAGACACTTGTAAAGAAGCAAGTATTATTTTCATGCACATAAGAACTCTAAATATGAGTAGAGATAAAAAATCCTTTTTGTAATTGAGAATATATTTTTGATATGGCACATGAATCCATGCAATATGATTATATTAATGCATAAATATTTGCAACATCAACTTTGGAATTAAATATGTTCTTGAAAGTGTATCAATAAGACCCAGTGGGTACAATGCAGAAACATAAAAACGCCCACTTTTCACATTTGTAATGTGGTGTAAAAATTAAACTCTATTTTACTTTAAAGAACCCAAATTAATGCAAAAGTAGATATTATTTTACACTGTGAATTTGCTCAAAAATCTTAAAGACACGCATGAAAACAAAAGTACTTGAAACCAACCAAACGAGAGCATGTCTTTCGGAGTTGCGTCAAAAATTTTTACTTAAAACAAACGAATTGAATTCTTGCGTGAAAAAGTCATAGCTAATATAAATAATTGAAGTTATATATAGGAAGTGTAAATAATGTTCTGAAGAAGCTAAAACATATACTTGAAATTTGAATGTATATTAATCATGTAACATTCAAGAATTCAAATAAGAAAATGAATATATCTTGAATCAAATTTAGTGATAGTTATAAGCGAGAAAATAAAACAGTATAAAGTCTATTCTTGATCTGCTATCATGTGTACAACATTTTAATTATAAAAGTTATAATTTTCAAAACTATAATTCTCTTGATAGCTACAAAATGCTATTATTTTGTTTACTACAAATACCATACAAAAAAGAATCATATATGTTTATAATAGTTGCAATTGTTTGATATCTATTTTTTGTTAAAAAATGTTTTGAAGTTTTGGATAATATTAATTTTTAAACTAACGATAGCTTTTGTATATAAGTGAGAACTAAAAGATGACTATACATACTACAATTTCTTTCCTAATATTTAATTGAGTTAAAGTTGATGTATAAGTGTAATGTTATCTAATTTTTGGAAAAAAAAGTAAATTATTTCACTAATAACCATTCAAAGTTGAAAGTAACAAAATTGTTGAAGATATGAAAAACAGACTTTAGTTTTACTTAGGTTTAAAGATGAGTCAAAAAGATGTTTTCAGTTATGAATGTTATAGACACACCCACTTCACTTTTTCAAAATTACACACATCACTTGAGTTATATAATTTATTACTAAGCAAAACCGTTACATACCTATAGTTCAAATGTTAATGTAATAATATAATGATAATACGTTTTATTTGAAAGATAGAGAATGTAGATTACTTTTCTTACAAAAACTAAGAAATAAATTATAATTTCATGGCAATTAACAGCTGTTATTCATGAAATTTAATTAAACTTCTGTGATCAATTTGCAACAAGTGCATAAGATTTCTAATTCTCAAGAAGAAATTTTGTAAATAGTAAAAGAGACTGAAGATGTTATGCACCTTAATTTAATAAGTTCTGTAGTAAACTATAATTATTATGTATCACGAAAAACGTAATCAAACTTTATGAGCTCTCTGCCACTCTTGACATCACAGACTCACTTGGTTAATAAAAGTCTGAATATGATAAGCACATTTTTTCCCATGTACATACCATATGACTAATGATATAATCACGAAAGTACAAATGAATCATTGATAAGAGAATAGAACAAAAGAAACATGATACGATTTGTGTCATTTGAAAGCATATGTACAGAGCATACCGAATTATTAAGATAAATGTTAATTGAGTAAATTAAGAGTAAATATGAGGACTTGCCAATATTTAAAACAATCCAGATACAGATTTCTGTAATTTATTTTATTAGAATTCGAGTTAAATACAAACTCATCGGAGTATAAAACTTCCAAGCTAGGAAGAGCGTCCACACCCAAAATTAAGTCACGTTGATTAAATGCTGACACCTCATTCAAACAACATGGCGGTATCACTTTTTTGCAGGCAAATACAGGTGATTCTAAAGAGGCCTCGGAGCGAAGTCATAGAACGCACTTCGTATAAGGATTGAGAAACGAGAACGAAGGAATGCGAAACGGCTCGAAATCAAGTTGAAACCGTATTTTTATTTTGAATTCTGATAAATTGCACATGAGATAACTTTGATTTTCAAATTGACGGCAGGATTGACCTATGCACATATAAATACAACATTCTCAAAGAATAAAAATTTTATTGCATGTAGTAAGCATTTTTCGTAGTTTATTTCGGTCTCCACGCGGATTTTTTTACGCACGCCAGTGCGCAAATGCAGATCACTATTGCATGTTCAACTAATATTCTCAGAAAAAAAGTAAATGAGCTAAATTTTAAATTAATAGATAGATTATTATTGGTGTGTACATCCAGAAACACCTGTAAACCCATAAAATAACACGAGAAAATAAAAAAAAAAAAATCCATTACAACTTCTTACGTAATAAGTAAAATTGAAAAATAAGTTATTAAAAATACATCTTCCTTTTGAATAAGTAAATTGTAAGCATGTAGCAGCACCCTTCGAAAAATGTCCAACAGAAGCTCGCAAATTTTTTCATGCATTTTTTCATAAAAAATAAAAAATTGAAAGCTCAGCTACGTTAAATTTACTTTATTTTTTCAATATTATTAATTACATATAGGTGCCAAATTTATGCTGAAAATTTCGTAATTGAAATTTTTATCCGTTTTTGCATGTTCTTTTCCCCGAGCTCGTGCATATTGGCATTGGTGGCGCGACATGACACCGTTCAATCTCAAATAATAACGAACGTTCTACGCAGTTTTGTTTTGGATTGATTCGTTCGAGTGATAACAATAATATTGTTACTATTCCTTATTAAACCGAGCTTTTTGTTGATTTACATTTGTCGGTCATCTCTTGCAATTAATACGGATTTTTGCAACTGGTTGAGTGACCTAAACCACAAACTCTACTTGAAATAATTTTACAAAAACTATCTTTGAAGATGGAGGACGATTTTTTTGGATTCGAATTGTTGCACTCTCAGTATAAAGACAAAATAAACAAAAAGGAAGATTTAATAGTTTTATTGATACACTGGTATCTCACAAAAAATAAATTCAGATGCTTAGGAATTGGTGATTCGGTAAGTCTTAAGAATTTTTGTATTTATTCAAACATTTTATCACATTTATCATCAAATGTAACATTGCCCTATTTTAATTACTCAAACGACTATTCAGTTAACTTAACTATGTCTGAATACTTGAACTATGAAATGTTTACTAACAAGCAATGATTATGAAATATTAGCTATTATTTTTTAACACAATAAGATAAATGATTACCATCCATGAAATGCAATTACTAGTTTGTGATGAGACTAAAATTCTGGATCTATTAAATTTTGAGATATAGAAATTATGAGATAGAATGATTTCTAATGAACTAAATATGAGCTTGATATTGAAAAAACTTTATGATAGTATTGTATGATTCAAACTCTTTGATTTTAGAAACAATCTACTTTAAAAATGAGTTTTTTGTAGAAAAAGATTGTTTTGAAACTTTAACCTTCATTCTCAAGCTATTTTAATGTTGACAAGTATGTTTAACGTAATATGATTCAAGAATTAGAATTGAATCATAGGATTACTAGGGTTGTGAAAAATATTGTTGATAAAACATTATTCAACTTATAAGTTTAGTTTATTATTTTCAATAGCTTTGTAATTACATTAATTTGAATAAATCCAAAGTGTTATTTTTCTTTTTCTTCAACAAAAATATATTTTTAAGGATTTAAATCGATCCCATAAACTTCTTCTAAATACCAACGTGTGCCTGGTGTTGGTAATCTCCTTTAAGCCATCCTTATTATAGTTATTACAAATAAGGTCCAGTGGAGTTATTCCTTCCATGTTAGCCAAGTCAGCATCAGCGCCTCTTTTCAGCAGTAATTTGGCCAACTTTATGTTACCGTAGGTTAGAGCTAAGAGCGCTGGTGTGTTACCAAAGTTGTCCACGATGTCGAGGTCCACAGTTTCCTGGTTTTTGTCGATGATCTTAAAGAAACTATGTGCTAAGTCATAAGTATCTTCTCTCTTGCAAATAATTTGCAGTGGAGTCAATCCATCCTTGTTAACCAAATTAGGATTAGCATTATGGCTTAACAGTAATTCAACTCCCTTCCTGTTGTTAAAGCTTGAAGCCAAATGTAAAGGTGTGTTACCCAAATTGTCCTGGGTATCAACTTGCATCGTTAGCTTGTTGTCATCGCAAATTGCAAAGAAAACCTCTGTCAAGTCTTCTCTTTTGCAAACTATGTGAAGTGGAGTCCATCCATTCTCGTCAGCTAAATTGGGATTGAAGTCATTTTTCAGTAACAAGTCAAACACCTCCTCTGTATTTTTGTCCTCCTTTTTTTTTTCCTCTTTCTTTTCGTTCTCCGTCTTGTTGTCTTTCTTTTTCTCCTCCACTTTTGCGTCGTCCTTCCTCTCGCCCTCCTCCTTTTTGTCCTTCTTCATATCCATTAAAGCCATAAAGTGTGGTGTATCACATGCTTCTTTCACAAGACGAGTAGGATATTCTTGTTGGTGGAAACTTATAAAGTCGCACTTATCCTCCTCCTTTTTGTTCTTTTTCTTTATGTCCTTTAGACTCATAAACTTCGGTGTAACACATGCTTCTTTCACAACACGTGTAGAATATTCTTGTTGGTGGAAACTTATAAAGTCGCACTTATCCTCCTCCTTTTTGTTCTTTTTCTTTATGTTCTTTAGACTCATAAACTCCGGTGTAACACATGCTTCTCTCACAACACGTGCAGGATATTCTCGTCGGTGGAAACTTATAAATTTGGGCATATCCTCCTCATTTTTGTCCTTCTTTATATCCTTTAAAGCCATAAACTGTGGTATATCACATGCTTCTCTCACAACACGTGTAGGATATTCTCGTCGGTGGAAACTTATAAATTCGGATTTATCAATGGAATCGAACATCGTTCTGCGCAGTCACACTCAATAAAAAATCACTTATAATTTCAAAATATTTATAATATTGTTAAAAAATTGCTTGTTAACGTTGACGCGATCTTTTTTTTTATGCTTACTGTAAGGTATCGTAATGTGTACTGAACTCGTGTTCACACACACGAGGCACTACGATTTACGTAGAGAGAACACGTGGTCGTCAAATGAGTGGGGAAAATCAAATCGAGTGTTATAGGGTCCGCTCGTATGTATAACATACGCGACAATAATAACAACAGTACGCGGCTAGCCACAGGTAACGCCCCTAACTCGCTGAACTCTCACTTTTTGATCACTTTTAAAGAGGCTCTCTCGCGTACTAAACTTAGTCAAGTAAGAGCGTAGGAATTTGGATTCGAAAGTTAGTTGGTAAAGTAGAATCACTACTTGCCAACTAAACTCCTGAATACGTTATAAAAGGACAAGCAACGATATTTATTTATATCCTTACAGGAAAAAATGAATTATGCTTCAAATAATTACTTTCAGATATAAAATCAAGTAATAACGACTATATTTGTTAATTAATTCGTTCTTTAATTCAATATATATATGAATTCCGCGCGGTTTCATTAAATACACAAACAAACATGTTTTAAAATTAACACATGCATGCACATAATTTAAAATTATTAACATGTTCTAATAATTTTTTTAGAAAGAATGTAATCCAGAAGAAAATGGATCTGAATTATTGCCCGAAGGATGGAATCAGAATACAAATTATAGTTTAAGATACATCAGAAATAAAGAATTATATATTTTAATAATCATTGAATCAGAAAAAAATTTGCTACTTAATTTTTTGGTAAGTTTTATTCAAAACTATTGTAAATTGTTATATATAACTAAATGTTTCCCTACTTATCGAGAGTTTTTCACGAGCAGACACAATCCGTTAAATTTGTTGTCATCGATTTTGACATCAATTCTAGGTATTTTCGTGATGAACATTCTCAACGATTATATTCATAGATTTAATTTTCGTTGAATATTAAAACAAACGATTTTTTCGTGAGATGCATTTCGACTTTCATAAAGTAGAAATAGTTAAATTAAATGCTTGAATATATTGAACGAATAATATTTCTATGAACCGTATCTTTTTGGCTATAATTTTATGCGTTTAGCCGTGTAACTCTCAAACCACGCTTAAGTCACGAATGTACAGTCACAACATAAAATTTTCGACGTGGCTGCGCGGGAGAGCACCAATACAGTCGGTGGTGTCACGATCAAACTTTAGGAGAGTTCCAACGCCACAGTCGGAATCAAAAAGTCTCACACCCGCGCGATACTTACTGATACTTTTCCAAAGATGTTACTTGCATTGTACAATATTCTCGTGACTTAAACTGGCCTTTTAAAGGCCAGTTAAACAAATTTTAAAGAAACACCAGAATTACTTACTTTTTGATTCGAATTTAAAAAGTAGTTTTTGCTGTATTTAAAAAAAATGTCTCGCCAATTGGGTTTGCGATGAATCGGGCTTGTACCCTGCAGCATGACTTCAACAAAGTCATCTGTAATTATTTGTTTTCAGAAAGTAGCAGATCATAGTGTAGCTAATTCTCAAGTATGCATTGATGCTGTAGAATCTTTAAATGGAAATTTGGAAACTATGATTCCGAGTCATAAAAATATCATTAAATCGTTGAAGAATGATATTCCTATTATCTCTTCTGTTACAACTAATGAAATGTCGGTTCAAACAGCAGTAAATGAAACACGGGAATCAAACATTGAGAGCAGATTACGTGATGAAGGTGCTCCCTCATCACTTAGGATGCCCAGGTAAATTTAAATATTTGTTTTCGCATTTTTCATTTCAAATCGAGAAACACGTCGTGCTCCGGATTTCTTTTGATAATCACTGATTGTGATAACTTTGAATTATTTTAAAATTACCTAAAAAAATGTATTCAGACGTTATATTTTTCGCTATTTTCAAACTGATAACAAAGGGTTTTCATTTGAAAAATTCATTTTTGGTTTTCTGAAGCTTAGTAGTTATGTCAAAGATCAGGTTCAAGATCGCGATTATCAGGCAAAAATGTCTGGGATAGAGTGTTTTTAATTATTTATACCGCTGATTCTAAGAAATCTCCAGGAGCTTCCATATTTTTTTCACCCGCTTTCCATAATCGTATTAAGGACCATACTGAAAAGGAAACTCAGATTTTAAAATTCTAATGCATAAGAAAAGTTACTCACGGAGACAAACCAGTGTTTAATCTTGTAAATTAAAACACATAACAATTGAATTTTAATTATGAAATTTTTGAATGTAAAATAGTAATTTTCGATACAAGGGCCATGAGTAACACTTTTTGGCACGACGTAGTTTAGGGACCGAGCGCAGCGAGGCACATTTATGACCCCTTTCCGATGCATAAGTCGCACTTTGCTGCGCTCGGGCCCT
Organism: Trichogramma evanescens; assembly: GCA_902732785.1. Classification (NCBI taxonomy): domain Eukaryota; kingdom Metazoa; phylum Arthropoda; class Insecta; order Hymenoptera; family Trichogrammatidae; genus Trichogramma; species Trichogramma evanescens. The sequence continues at coordinate 13,719 of CACVKI010142831.1, read as the reverse complement.
AAACTACGCCGTGCCAAAAAGTGTTACTTATGGCCCTTGTATCGAAAATTACTATTACAAGTCTTTTTACATCAGAAAATGTGACTCTAATAACTTTGATTACTAAATAGTCCAAAGCCAATTTATGATGAATGAATTTTGATTGCAAAGTGCTATGCTACAAGATTCTGATCTCAATTTTTAACCAATTTTGATTGGAGGGGTCTCAAAAACTTATAAAACATCCTATTGTGACTCTGAGTCTCAAAGTAACATTCAGTCATGAAGTGACTCAGTACTGCTCGGGTCTTTGAATTTAGATTTATTAATATTTCTACGTTCAATAAAATTTTCAGATTACCGCAAAATAATCCACTTGCAATTGGTAGCGATGATCTAAATATATTCGGAGGCGGAAATAGTGGCATGTTGTTTGATCCATTTCAAAATCAACGTCAAAGAGATCGAATACCCCCGAGCCTTGGAATTCCTGGACAGTTGCCTCGGTTGGTACTTAAGTCTAATATTTTAACTTAAGAAATTATAACTGTTTTTTTTTTAGTGGAGCGGTACCACCTGGAGCAAGGTTTGATCACTTTGGACCGATAGATTATGATATGAATCGCTCAAGATTTAGGGCACCTGATGGCGATTTCCCACCCCCGGATTACGAAAACATGTTCCTTTAAACTTTTTTATATTAAAATACTTATAAGTTGATAAAATTCTAACAAATTGAAAATATAGTTTAAAAAAAATTATTCAGTCATAAGTCTTTGATGTTGTTCTAAGGAACCTCAAACTATATCTCATTGTGTCTACTGTCGTTTTGTTAGTGTATACCTTTTGATTTATTTTTTTCACATGTTGAGAATTAATAAAGTTTATATCTTAAAATCCTTTTGCAATTAAAGATCTCATGAGTTTTCTTCAGGGCTGTAAGTTTTGAATGTAAATTTGAAATCTTACAACTTGACATAGTTTCCATTCCATCTTTTCTAAATTTAACTTTCTCTGAAAAAAAGCGTCATCTCACTCTTTTCACAAGAACTTGCTATAATATATCGATCTTGATAACCGGCACTCGTGTTATTGATCCTTTTTCTTATCAAAAATAAAAATTGTGCTGTTCTTACGAGTTGATAAAGTCTGTGATCGACTTAATGCTCAAATCTTAAGTTTATCCCCATCGAGCATCTTATCTTATAATTTGCTTACTTGTATAAAAGTGACGAACAAAAAAGTGAGGCGGCCGGAAACGGCTTCTGATTGGTCAAGTTAATTTTGACTCAATTTCAAATTGCATGAAGTGACATCTACGGTCAAAATTGATTTTCCCAAGTGCGTCTGAATGTTACCAGAACAGGAATAGAAGCGTGAGATGAAATATTCAAAAACTATTTTGAATTGAATAAAAAAAATTTACAATGTGTCAGTAGCACTAATTTGAGTTTTCAAAAAAATCAACTGGACAATATTAGTTTGTCTTTATGAAGAACATCATGTCCATTTTTTGTAAGGAAATAATTTCATACATGGTCTGGTGACGTCATTTATTGCGTGTTAAAATTTAACTTAATTAGTTTACAATGTTCTAAATTGCTTAAAATAATGAAAAGATATTATTAATAGAATAAGATACAAGTGACGTAAGTAGCATTTTTAGCATTTGTATAGATAAGAACCCACTTAGCGTTGCGAGATCTGTAACGACTGTATGGACCAAACGTTTCGCTAGTTTGCAATAATGGGTGTGTATGTGCTCTTTTTTTACAAAACGAACATCATGAGTTTCTGCCCCGGGTTTGTCGGAAAAAGCATACAATAGTTCATAGCACAGTAAGCTAAAACTTACGACAAATTTACGATTTTTAGGTTAAAGTGTTATAAATTATCATTACAACACTGCGTTTTAGTACACTTTTATTACCCCGTTTCTATATATAAGTTGATTCGTATGAGGCATGGTCCATAAGATTAAACTCGCGAATTTAATTTTGGATTTAATATCTCAGAGTCACTTTTTGAGGTCAACCCGTAGTAAGCATGCTTTGGCGCATCAAAAACTTATATCTCGGAAATGGGAACATAAATGTTCGGGTGCTTTATAGACTACTCAAGTCACGCGTATCCTAATGTACACTGATTCGATTTTAATTCTGAAATGGCGAGAAAACGTAAACACAGTGAAGTAGGGGTTGCTCGAATGTATAAGATACGAAACAATAGTAATAATAGTATAAAGATTAGCATAGGCAGATCCCCTACTTCGCTGAAATTACGTTTTTTCGCTATTCTAAAATTAAAGTCAAACTGGTGTACTATAACAATGAAAATGTTCAGATGTAACGAATGATGATATAGCATACTAAATTCTCTAGTGCATGCTGAAACCAGAATAATTATCAACATTTTTAAATGCTTTTCAATACTTTCTACTCTAAGATTTCTTAAATAATGTACATGGATTTTTGGAAAACAACGCATAACGAAGACATTACGTAAATTTTGTAAGAAAAATTCAGAAAAAGCATTAAAAACTAAAAAAATCGACGACTTAAACGTAATATAATTTAACGATTATACAACTGTTAACGTCTGTAATAAAAATTTTTAATTTGGTAAATATTAATAAAATTCACTATAACTCTTATGAGATATATTTTTGACTAGCTAGATTTGGTAGCAACAGACGCCAAGTCCTGATAGAGCAGGTAATATTACAAGAAAGTGTGAGTTCGATTTATTCCGAAGAACTAGTACTCCAATAAAAGTATTACATTTTTTGGTTTTAACCGTAAAAGCAGTGAAAACACATTCATAATGCGATGTAAATAATGGCGAAGGTGGAGACTTCACATAAGATGTTGTCTTACATGAAATACATTTTTATATGTACACGTCGATCGAATATAATCATAATTTTCCCAAATAAAATTTATTTTTCTAAAGTTTTTTATACATTTATAGCCGGGCCTAAATTAGAGGCTGGTAGTGGTTTGAATGGTGTGGTATTACGAATTTCTTTATCAATATTCAATGCATATATATCGGTCGTTAGTTCGTGCAGATCAATTTCCTTATCTGATTTCGCTATTTTTACAGCATCATCGATTTCTTTTCTGATGGCGGCTTCGATACTCTGAAATAAAATTTATTTTCGTAAAAATATTATCATAACCCAAATTTTATGTTAATAGCCCATATTTTCTTGAATTATAATGTTCTAATCAATCTAAAATGTTAATGTTAATGTTTTTTATATGTAAGAAAAAATTTACCTTAAGTTCATCAGCGGTTACAAGGTTGGCATTTAATATCCTTTCCTTAAAGCTAGTCAAAGGATCTCTAGTTTGTCTAACTTCTTGAATTTCATCTCTAGTTCTGTAGCTTGTGCCTGGATCGGACATACTGTGTCCACTGTAGCGATACGTAAATGTCTCCATTACCAATGGACCTTTACCTGAAGTGCAATGTTCAATTGCAAATCTCGTAGCTTCTCGTACTGCGAGTACGTCCATTCCATCAACCTGAAAATTTTAAGTTGAAAAATCCATGAAATAACGCATATACATGAGAATACGTGTGTAAAATTAAAATTAATTAAAAAAAAAGTTCTAGAAGTAAAAATGTTATGCATACGCTGATTCTAAAAAGTACGCTCGCAAAATTCAAGCGAACGCAATACCCTTAAAATATGAATGCAAAGTAGAGAATTGATGTGCGTTTTAAAAAAGTAGAGTATCTGGGTTAAAATTTAAAATATTCGAGCTCAAATTTCAATTTTTTTCATGTGAGACATAGGCTAAGGTATCCTAAAATGACTGATTTTATTTTTTCTCAGTAAATTTTCTTCGGATTCTTTTTAAAAACTATAGTGTGGTAGCAAGGCAGTCGTAGAGTCTGAATTTTGAAGTGAAACTTCTTTAGGCGCGTTTTTATAATGGTAATCCATATAAGTTTAGAAGTTATAGACTCGTAAAATATGATTTTAACAAATTTTAACGGCAAATGAAGATTGTGGGATTTATATTGTTTCGTAACAGCACTGCTCACCAAAGTGGGGCGCCTAATAACTCGTATTCAAATTTACATTGCGTTTAAATATTTTCAATAATGATTTTTTTCGCCTAAAAATGCATAATTGCTCAACTTATTCCTATGAACCGGAGGCGCCACTGGCGCTATTGGATGAACTATCTTATGGTTATTGGTTTAATAATCGGTTCATCATCGCGGGTTCTTTTGAAAACTATGCTCAAGTTTTGGTACGAAGATCCAACCATTAATAGGCAGGGTGCATAAGTGAAAGCGCCGAAACTTTTATTAAACCTTATGGGATGGGAAATGCCTGTGACAGTCACAGTCTCCATAATCGAACATATTACAAGCAAAGCTATCTTAATCACGAATTTTTGCTAATTATCTCAACTTACCCATATTCCGGGAACGTAATCTCCTCTAGTATAGTATTCAGTGGAAGCAGAAGCTCTTTCTGCGCTAGTGCCCATTCCATATCCATTATTTTCACAAATAAATATGCAAGGTACATCCCAGAGTTTTGACATGTTATAAACTTCGAAAATTTGTCCTTGATTGGCTGCACCATCTCCGTACAAAGCGAGACAAACTCCGCCAGTATTCTGATATTTCTGAGCAAAAGCAATACCTGCTCCTAAAGGTACCTGTAAAACAAAATATCAATTTTTGAAATCTGAGAAAAAGCAGATTTTTGAACTGTCAAAAATGAAATTATTTTTCTTTGCTTTACAAAATATATGAATTACGATATTCTTGAGAATTTATTATCAAATATTACTTTCAAGTTAAAATAAAATTTATTACATAGCATAAATTGTAATAAGTAAACTAGTCACGTGGAGCACGCATGGCGCTCCTCGATTATTTATGTTAAAAATTTTTACAAACCTGAGCTCCGACAATGCCGTTTCCTCCATAAAAGTTTCTTGCATACATATGCATTGAACCTCCTTTTCCTCTAGCATTGCCACTCTGACGACCAGTTAATTCAGCTAAAACTCCAAGAGGTGTTACACCCATGAGATAAGTCCAACCATGAGCACGATAAGCAGTGATTACAGAATCTTGTGGGCGCAATGCAGCAGTCATTCCAACTGCACAAGCTTCCTATAAAACCCAGTTGAAAAATTAGAAAATACAATAATTGGTTCACAATTGAATTGTTTTAAATGTTACAAATTATTGTCCATACCTGTCCAGAGTACAAGTGACAGAAACCTCGAACAATTTTTTCTTTGTACAAATTTCCGGCAGCTGTTTCCATTCGTCGGATTGTGTGTAATTGCTTATAATATTTCAATGCATCTTCTTTTGTTACTGATACTTGTGTTGATGGACCACTTTCCAATTTATGTAAGCGGAAAGGCTTAGTTTCAAATGATGCTTCGGAGGCATAATTTTTTATACTTTGACAAACCTAAAATTTAGAAAAAACATAAAAGTTTGTAAAAAAAGTAATATTTTATACATATTATACTATAAAAAATTGCTTGATGAATTTCATTTAACATGGGTACAAGTTTTTAATATACTTCTATAACAATTTGTAATTAATGAAAAAATAGAGAAAAAATATATAGTTTTATTTAATTTTTTTTTTTAAACAAAGCCAGACCAAGTTTTTATTAACAAGGTCAAAGTAATGTCAAAGATAATCTGACTGGATAGGAAAATTAATTTTAGTTTTTATTAAATCAAAAATCAAAAAGTGTAAAAAAATTCTAACATAAAAATTGATTTATTCAATAAATTACTTAGTTATTCGAAACAATTATACTAAGGTCAGAGTGAGTTGAGTCTTTCTTCGAAATTGAAAAAAAATAGAAAAGAAACACAAGATCTCAGTATACCATACAATGACAGTGAATCTAAAATTTAGTAGTAAATATAAGATCCATTTTTTAATTAATTATAAAGATGTCATAAAACTTCTATTGAAATGAAACAAATATAAAAAAAAATTTCAATAAATATGATGAACAGCCTAACAAGCTTTCATAATAGTTTATAAACGTAAATAAATAAACAATTTGTATACTTAAATAATAATAGTAAGCATATAGTATTATTAATTACATTTAGAAATTGTTATGTTGTGTTAGGAAATACTAGTAGCATATGGTTTTCATTGAAGTTCAAGGTGATAATCAAATAACAAAACTATAGGTTAAGGTCATCATAGGTGAATGACCATATTGTTCTTATTTTGCATAAAAAATGTACATAATCTACTATTTAAAGAAAATGTCATAAGTTTGTCAGCGAAAAACTATTTTTTAATGATTATTAACTGTTATTTACTACACTGATAAGTTGATTGAATTGGTTACTATGCTTTTCACCAAGTTAATTAACAGTTAGTTGAGTGCATTGAAATGGATAAGCCACATGAATAATCTATTCTCCACATGACATCATGTCATGTGCACATGGTGCACTGCAGTTACGTGCAGAACGATAAAAAAAATTTACAGAATCTTGAATGAACTTACATTTGAACCCTTGTCAAGGAATTTTTTGTTAAACCTCATAAGCATATTCATTTTTGACGTTGTCGCGTATTATCTGAGTTGTTAATACTTAAGATTATTGGTTTGTTTGATAACAAAAGTGGGCCAGATTATATATTAATATGCAAATACTAGCACAAAAAACTGATAATAATTTGATATGACCAATTGAACGTGTTACATCATTGGACTAGCGATATACGTCGTCAGCTGAGCATGCTTGACGCATTTTTGTTGATCGCAACGTTCCTAGTGGTACGAGAGAAAAATGAATTTTACGGACAATCTACTGTTTGAGTGTATGCCTCAGTATATTATTATTTGCTTCGTTCAATTAAATAATTTTTTTTAATAGCTTAATTGTGCATTATGATGAAAAAATATATACAGCTTTATGTACTAAAGATGTACGAGGAACTTATTGCAATTTTCAAATCATAAAGTTTAATTGTATTAGTATTAATACATAAAAACTTAATTAATCGAATTCGTTTTTGATGTGAAACATCTATATTTTGTTTATATCAATGTGTTGCAATGAATAGTATCAAATATTCTTTCAAAATTAATGACAAAAGTTTTCATTGCTATGTTTTCTTGAACATTTAAAGGGTTTAATTTCGTTCTTTCCAGTCATAACGAAACAGTTTACATATTTTAACGTATTTTTAAGCTCAAGGACGAGGAAGGTGAGGCTTCTTTCGAATCCGCAACTTGTTGTTCCGCGCGCTTGTTCCGAGTTCCCAATGAAGTTTCATTTCTATTGAATATTTTTCATCCCGCAACACGACAATAAGCGTTCAATTGACGGACATCGGCCCGCAACATAACGAATACAGTTCGATAAAGCGTCTTCTTTGGGCACGGGAGTACAACAAATAGTCGCTTAAAACTTTGATAAATCTCCGATTTGCAGCCGACAACCTTTTATTTTGATATAACTAACACTTCGACTTCGCTCATTTTACTAAATAACATAACATTTGGCATTTTGTAATAACTTCCATACCGTTGATACAAAGTAAAAAACACAATATGAATCCAGAGGAAGAAGTTTTGAGAATTCAAAAAAAATTAACCAAGATGACTGATGGAAGTGAAGTGGTATGCAAAGAGTTGAGAGTTAATTTTACTTTGACAAAATTTTGTGTAATTAATGAGAAATTTGACCATCGTTACTACTTGTACTGCTCAGAGAGTTATTTCATTTCAATTGACTATATTTCTTTCAAATCTTTGCACATGGTTATAGTACACCAAACCATCTCATTGAGTGTGTTGTTGATAATAGATTTACACATGAATTCTATTTTAGATTACCTGACATAACTTGACATGATTTTATGTATGTCTCTGAGTATAAATTTAAGTTATACAAACTGCATAGAAGATGAATAAGTAAACTTCATAATTCAAAATATCTACAGCTTATATCATCATTTTGTAAAAGTAAAATTAAAACATTTTTATTTTTATCAAGTATAATATAATGCATGAATAATTACTAAATATTTTCATTGAATAGTCTTGATATTCACTCACTTAATAATATTAATTCATATACAATATGTACTTTCCATTCCGTCACAGATAATATACATAAAATCGCCAATACTACAAAGCACTTTTTTCCTTTTCCGAGTTGGAGAAAAATAAATTTACAATTATGAATTGTATGCATTTTTTAATGCTGCTTATTTTTCTATAAAAACTTCATCATTTTTGGAAAAAAAATGTGTTTATTATTTCTTGCGAATCCATAGATCAAGTAAGATTATACAAAATTAAATTTTTTTAAATTTTACAAAATCATAATCAAAATAAAATAATTGACCCAGTACATGTTCTGATATTGTTTTAATAAAAAGTATTTAAAAGAATTTGCTCTTGTTTTGTTGAATTAATCATACATGGAGTTCTATTTCAAATATATTAAATATGGAGAAAACCATTTATACTTCAAATAGTTTTAATGCTTAACTAAAGATGATCACAGCACATCTGTACACAAAAAACAGTGCTCATTTCTTAAGATACATTTTTCTTAGTGCATCAGCGATGATTACCATGTGTTTTACATTGAAGTTCATTGACAATTAACTTGAATTAATTAAATTGTTGAAGAAGATATCAAATCCAGAGTAAAATTGAACTTTTTTAAACCTTTTTTCTGAGATTTCAACTAAATATTTTTCAAAATATTCCTAAGAAATTGGTGGTCCTTGGTTCCATAAAAATTAAGAAAACGAGAGTGCAGCAACAAAGGTTTTTTTACTAAATGGGATAAGCACTGAAATTTCAAAGAGTAATCAAGCAAACATAAATGGTTTCCAAATATCGAAGTAGAAAGTTAGATGTAAAAATTAATAAAGATTTACTACTCTGTTGGTAATAAATGCTGTGTCAACGTCACCTCAATTAAGAAATTATTCAAAGATGAATACTTCATAAATGGTTTTTTTTCCTTTCATAGTAGAATGTTTTCTTATACATGTAGCGTATTTTTTAAGATTTAAAAATTTTTATTTCATATTTAAAATTTGGTTTATCTTTGCAGGCTCATGATCAAGCTCTTGAGTTATTGAAGATACTACAAAAACTACCTGTGAATTTAGAGCTACTGCAAAAGACTCGAATTGGCATGACAGTCAATGCGTTGCGAAAATGTAGTAGGGATGAGGAAGTAATATCATTATCCAAAGTATTGATCAAAAATTGGAAAAAGTTTTTATCTGGTAAGATTTCTAAATAATTTTCCTTATAACTTTCTTAATTTCCAAAATTTGAGTTATAATCAACTCTTTAACATTGACACATTTATTTCAACAATAGACATTTTAACTCCTGCTCTCTCCAAAGAGTAGATTTGCTTTAAAAACTGCATACTCATAAACAACCTGCGATTCAACTTTTTTCAGGACCAAAAGACTCTAAAGAAATAAATTCGTTTGGAAGTAAAAAGAAAAGCGAATCAAAAGCAGAGAAAAGCAGAGAAGAACCTGAAAATAAAAATGAAAAAACAGACGACTCAAACAAAAATAAAGATGACAAAAGTCCCAAAAATTCAAAAAAAACTTCTTGCTATCCACCACCCTCGACAACAGATGCTGTTCGACTCAAATGCAGAGAGCTTCTTGCTTCAGCTTTAAAAGTTGATGGAGTATCAATGGATGGATGTGCTAGTGCAGAAGAATTAGCTGAAGATCTGGAAGATGCTATATTTGCGGAGTTCAAAAATACCGATAACAAGTACAGAAATAGAGTAAGTTTTACCAATATTCATTTCAAGTATTTTACCATCACAATGTTCTAAAGAGAATTGCTTAATTGCATTTACTTTCATAAATTTGTAGATATAAATGCTCTTGAACTTTATTTATTTTATCATATAATATTGTAATTTACAAACACGGGTGAAATGCACTAAAATCTGTAAACTGTAGAAGAATAATTTTGAATTCTTTTGTAAAATTCAATCAAGTTTTTTCATTTATTTATAATCAAAATATATTTTTTGTTAATATTATTGATTTTCCTCAGGTCAGAAGCCGCGTTGCAAACTTGAGAGACTCGAAAAATCCGACGCTAAGAACAAATTTCATTGTTGGCGCTATCACACCCGCTAGACTAGCGACAATGACGGCCGAAGAAATGGCAAGCGACGAAATCAAACAGTTGAGAGACAAATTCAAGAAAGAAGCTATCAATGACGCCCAACTTGCGCAAGTGCAAGGAACAAAGACAGATTTATTGAAATGTGGTAAATGTAAAAAACGAAATTGCACTTATAATCAAGTGCAGACAAGATCGGCCGACGAACCTATGACTACGTTTGTGTTGTGCAACGAATGCGGCAATCGGTGGAAGTTTTGCTAATTAACTTTTTAGCATCTACTTTTCTGTAATCATCTACCGAATACGCAATACCATTTGAAATCATTGCTTCTTAGTTTCCTTATTAGATATTAAACGAAATTAAAATAATTCAATAATAAAGTATTGATAAATCATTATTTATAATTTCTTCTTGATTTAATTAAAATAAATAATAAATTTCAATGTAAACCTATCACGAATGCGATTTTAATATTTCTAAATGATTGAAGTTACCTTTTTGTCATCTTATTTAATTGAATTTCAATACCTGGTTTAGTTAAAAATAAAACGTTGCCAAATATCAATTTTATATGTGATTATCATTTTGAGTACTATTAAACTTCGAGCTATACAATACTGAAATGGCTCTAATTTCTGGTTGAAAATAATCTAAAAATGGCCTACATGTATAGAGTTTGAAATCAATTGACTTACCCAAAGTCGCATCAAAATTATTTAGTCTGAAGCTATTAAATGACAATTGTTGAATTATTATAAGTAAAGCATTTTATTTAAATGGGACCCGCAATCGAATTTATTCAGTATTGTTTCACGATATTTGAGTTTTGGATGGAAATTTGGGCACAAAGTGTGTTATATCATTCATCTTTATTTCAAAATTCTACAAAATAAATAATTTTATAATGTTTACAAAAGATGAAGTTTTAAATTTACACACCTATATTTTTTTTCTTTAAATAAGGGGTGCAATTTAAACATTTTTATCGGACAGACTTGAGATTTGGCGACGGTTGAAAGTTTGAAACTGCAGATTCGATGACCTCTACTGTGTGAAGTGCAAGTTAATATTATTTTCATAACCTACGCCGGGTTTGCACAACATAAACACTGGTACGAGCCATTGAGTGTTAAGTTTAGAGTTATTTAAATACTATGAAAACATTTTCGTACCAATTGCATTATTTAATGTGAGGAATTGTGCTCTAAAGAAAATTTCAATAATAAACAGTAAAAACCCAAATTTTATCAGTTATACACATGAACTGTTTTCATCAAATCTTTGTTCAGAGACTGCATTTCAATGAGAGTGCATTTAATGATAGTGAACTCAATTAATTATTGAGTTGAAGTGAACTCAATAATTAATGTTACAACATTATAACATCTGTCAAAGGTAACCTTTACGTTTTATTAAAATGTTTTTTTGAATATTGCAGCTATTCATTTCACAATAATAAACATCTTTGAACTATCTAACAATTAAGACTGAAATTATTTTAAAGATTAACTGATCAACAAACAAGTACATTTCAGAATCCATTAGTTGTCTTGAAATTCACATTTACTAATACATTGTTTATTCTTTAATTATGATATGTAATGGGACGTTATAAACAGTTAATTTTATTGAAAATTTTCTTTTTTTTTACATGCATATCCTTGAAGACTGACAATTTGTAGTGAATTATATTTGACATTCAAAATGAATGGTAAATAATAATTTTTTGCATGTCTGCCTTTATCTTAAATAACTAGTCAGAATAGTTACAAAACATCAATTAATTTTCATAAGCTTTTAACTCTGTTGAGACAATGATTAGACAGAATATTTTTTCTTTATTGCGATCTAATAATAAACACATATTGAAGCATTCTGCTTTGAAAAGTATATAAATAAAAAGTTAATTTTTGTCAAGTACTAAATGTAATGCATGTATAGGTGTTGCGCTATATCTCAAGTTAAAAACTCTTATTTTGTTGATTGAATTTTATATGTTAAAATAGTCGCTAAAAAAATTTTATTATCAAAATGATAGTATTGCATTATTTTTTACTTGTATTTTTACTTGTATTTTTTATCTATATTCCCATTTACCAATTCTAAATACGATTAAATTGGAGAATAACAAGAAATTTTTTTTCAAATTAAATTAAATCATTTTACAGGAAAACAAGTGTTAAATCCATCTCTTGAATATTAACTTTTGCCCTCCTTCAAAATCCTAAAATCATTTAAACAAATTTTTCTTCTGAAATAATCTAATTGGTGTTTTATTCAAGTACAGGCCTATTTCTTTGGCTTTGCTATTTGTACAACAAAATATCTCCGTTTGAAAATTCTGTCGTATCTAATGTGTCCCGCGTTCCTATATAAACATGAACAAAAATTCCATGCAATAGTGTAACGAAAAATGCCTTTTTTCGCACATTTTTTAGTGCGCAAAAAGCGTTTTTGGACACTGGTGTGCAGCAAAATGCCTCATTTTGGACACTGGTTTGCGGTAAAATGCCTCGTTTAAAATGAAAGTATTTTTTGCTTACTATTAGATGAAATTTTGCATGCAACACGTGCCCAGCTTTTTGCGCACAGTGTGCGGATAAAAACCCACTCAGGCCGGCATGGCCGGCACTCGTGTCCTTGAGATGGTGGTGATGAATAAAAAATTTGAGTTTTTTCATTTCAAATTATCGTGTGTTTAGTCAATAAAAAAAAAAAAAAATTGAAATTCATTTTAATAATTCATTTATTCAAAATTAATATGGACTACATACAATATTAAATTAAATATTATCAAACAGTAAAAATACTGCCAAGTAAATATACAATTGATCATTATTTATTTTACTAATTTTCTTTATTTCATCATAAGACTGGAAAAGAATCTTTATAGTCTTCGCTATACACAATCTTTTAGCTTTTTTGGAGCTTTATCAGCTCTAACAAATCTTTTTTCTTTAGTTATCACTTTTTGTTAAATAATTTTTAACAAAATTTTCACTCTCCTCATAACTTTTGCCTGTAGCCCCCAAGCAAATATTATATAAATCTCGATTGGTTAATTTTCCAAGCGTCGCTTCGCAGCACTCATGCGGCAGCCGTCCGCGTATCATCACAAAGAATGGATCCAGTGCCCAGGACTGTAGAAATTGTCTCAACAGTAACGTGCCCAATTTCGTATGAGCTGCGTCCTGCTCTTCAATGTCGAAATTTAATATTCGTCGCGTCAGCTTATAGGTCTTATAATTCAATATTCTCGCCGCTTTGTCGAGTGGTAACCTTATTAGGTCGTATAACGATATAGTCGTACTTATCATTGTTTTTTTTGCTATTTTTACAAAATTCTTGTCACTATACCAACGTTTGTCAATATCCTCTGACATCTCGAATAATCCCAGTTTATCGAACAATTTCATAATCGTCAATGCGTCGCTTCGTTCCAATTGGCATCCTCTATTTCCCAGGAAATAAATGACGTCGAAAGCGTCAGACATAACTTGCAACTTAAATCCACTTTTTATGCGTTTATAATAAATAAATTGGTTATGTGACTTGTGCAATTTATATGATTCG
>CACVKI010142829.1:0-18487 GCA_902732785.1 Trichogramma evanescens | reverse complement strand
AGAGAGAGAGAGAGAGAGAGAGAGAGAGAGAGAGAGAGAGAGAGAGAGAGAGAGCAAGAGCGAGACAGAGAAAGCGAGTCGAAGGGAAAAAATAATGAATATTGTGCGAGCCTATAAGTACGCGTGTTTGTGTGTGTGTACCTGCATGCATATAGCAACGGTTATGCGCTTTTACAGTTATTTTATATGTATACTTGTGTACGCTATTCGCGCGTGATAGAGTACGCACACGTTATAATGCCGCGCATAGAATATATCGTCGACGCTAACCATCGATCCTGCGGATTATAAGTATTACGAGCTCGCGCGCGACGATCAAAGGATCAAAGGATCCTGCGTATGGAAGTGCACCTGCGAAAACGTCGACGGCGCGAGTCTATTCAGCAGCATAAGAGCCGCTGGTCACCTCTTGCGATTTGGAATTTTCTCTGGCGCGATACTCGAACGATCGCTTACCGCTTCTGCGTACATTAGCAGCCAGGCGCATGGAGATTTCTTCTCTCTTCTTTGCGCGCAAGAGCGGGACTACTTGTCGTCGTCGTCGTAGCGATATCGATGCCCAAAAAAAGAAGAAGTGAAAAAAGCAAAATAACGAAACTTGAAATTCTGGTTTCTGCAAAAATTTTCCTTCGATACCGCGAGACGCGAATCTGCGCGAAATGTGTTTTATTTTACACATATTCTTACTTTATCATTCTCGGTTGCGCGATGTACATCGTCGATCCCAGTGCGTATCGTGGAATTTCGTTTCTTCGCAATTTCAAACGTTACAAATTCCCTTAATGTCGATATCCGAATTTCATTTCGTTTTTCATTTTGGTCGACGATGTAACGAATACATTTAATAACAAAAAAAGAAAAAAAAACAATTGTATCATCTCGCTCGTTTGAAATTCGGCGAGTTATAATAGACTCCAATGTACGAATTAGCCGCTCTCGTGCACTGCGTTTTCATGTAATACATAGGATCGACTCGCTGTATACATGTAGCGCGCAAAATTGTTACGTGCGGCCTTGCGATATGCTCGATAGTTTCTATTATACCAGGTGTTACGAAAAGAAAATAATAATCTTCGCACGAGGCGAGTCTTAATTACATTTCGCTTCGAGATACGCGTTATTTCGTTGTTGCCGTTGTCAGGAGCGCAGCTTACGCAGAGGCTATCGCTCGGTGTCAAAAATACACATAAGACATTTCAGCCAAGAAGTGCGTCTCTTTCTTATGCTGTATCTAATCGAATTGCACTTAAAAAAGTTCCGAGTTTTTCATGCTCCAAAAGGAGAAGAAAAAATATTAAACGTAAGAAACGGAGCTCGCTTGAAAAACAGGAACCAAAATGGAAGATTACCTCTTCACATACAACGAGCGAATAGTCACGCTTCATTCTCGAAATGCACTTCTTGTTTTTTTCGTTCCATCGAGCTCGTATTTCAAAAACATGCGAGATCAGCTCTCCAGTATATAGCGGACGCTCGCGTGTATATAAACATTTATAATACGCACTCATCTGACTTGGTAACCGGTTGGTGCATAGGCACAAAAAAAAAGAGCGGCTACAACATCGTGGCCACGCTTGCGAAACAAAAAAAAAAAAAGAGAGAAAAAAGAGAAAAACAAAACGCTCACACACGGTGCAGCTCAGCAGCAGCAGCAGCAACAGCGGCTCGTGCTCGCACACGCGTTGATAATATTACGGAGAGTGCGCATATATATAGACTAGAGTTACTCGTACATAGAGCTAGCTGCATAAGCGCGTGGCACATTGGCAACGCATACGTACATATAGCTTATAAAAGCCTTATCAACCTGCGCGGCCGATTTTGCCATTTTTATAATTCAGAGGAGAACGCGGCGCGCCGCTATGATATTTTTTCCTCTCACCTTCGTCGAGTTTCAATGAAATTTTTCTGCCGCGATCCGTAAGCTTGTGTGTAGCGGCAAAAATATTATTGATCGTATGTGTGTGTGCGTATGTATATGTGAATGTGTATTATAGCTGTACGCGGGAGCACGAACGACTGTATCGTTGGCTTTTCGAGTGAGAAAGACGCCAAAGAGATATAATACTTTCTCTTTTACGTGTATACCTGTATGCGTCTGTGTGTCTGTGTGTGTGTACTTGTTTGGTACGAACGAAATATATGTATATAGGTGCGCGTTTTCGCCAAGTGACGACGAACGCTCCGGGCAATGGAGTGTAACTCGTTTCACGTACACTTCCAAAGATTCTGTGTGTATATATATCTACCTGTGTATTAAAGCACGAACCTTCTGTTGTGTTATTGCGACTCTTTTCTCGGCCTCCTTTATTTTCTTCCCAACGAAATTCGTCTAACGAACGTGTTGGAAACATTTTTATAGCTATACATCGTACATTACACCCGAGTGCAACAAAGAACTACTCGTTGAACTGAAAGTTTATAATGTAAAGCCAAGACCAGGTGCAGCAGAAATATTTGTAGTTGCTGGAAATATGTAGGGGTCGTGCAAATATCTCGTATCGTAAATAAACTGTATATTATACTCTATAATATTCAATTGTAATCGATACATATAGTATTTATACCTATTATACCTATAAATAATTGCAAACTTACTTACTGACTTATCGTAATTAAATCGATCGCAGCTATCTAGCACATGCGCGTATTGGTTCACGTGCTCTGCAGATATTAATTCAAATTTCCCTTAAAGTAATTGTGCATTGTTGTACAGATGAACGCACTGCATCGTCACAGATCGAATACATTTTTACAGCTTACTCTTTTGCTTCTCTTATCGTCTCGATTGAATAATCTTTCCTTCTTCGATCGTTACATCACGAGATCTTTCTTCTCTTGAGAAATATCTTTTCTCTTACCTTGGTATTCGCGTAAATATTATACATAACTCGACGCTGTATACACGCTTCCGCTTATACGTGCCGGTATCTAATCATCCCAGCCGTCAGTTTGCTAATAAATGATCGATCTTCGCGTTTGGCGAGTATCGATGCCTCGTAGTACATAACCGATCATATAAACATCTCAGTAGGAAGCCGAGTGCCTTATTTTTGCATTCGATGACAGATGCATCGATATACGGACTCGGTTCCATGCCACATGCGTGCCTCCATCGATACTCGATGCATAATTTCTCTAAACGAAACGAGGTTGTTTTAACAGTGGTGCTGCAGCACCGGCCAACGCCTTCGCTTTCCCGCGCAGCGTATTTACCCACACACACACACACGCGCGCCCGCACGAACGTAAAAAAGGTCATTCCGTTATATACGTACGCCAACGCTACGGATATCGCGCCGTGCGTTGTGTGTATATTTGTGTTGGCGGTGCACTCCTCGTGCGGACGGAGAAAGACGAATGACAGGTTGCTAACAGCCACTATACCAGCGAGTCTCAAAAATATGCAAAATCGACGAAAAAGTAGGCTATACGTGTGCACGATGTGCGAGCTCGTTCGAAGACGGCGAGGCGAAATTTTTCAAGCTCCAAAGGATTCAGACGGATTTAAGCCTGTTCTCGAGACGGCGCGACGTCGACAACGCGACGCGCGTTCGATTTTTTTTTCTCTTTTTTTTTCGACTCAGGTGCGCGCAAGCACGAGCCACGCCGGCTACGTATTTATACATACAAGCCAGTAGATTCGAATGCCAAGAAAAAGAGAGAAACGGTGAGCGAGTGCATTGGCCTCGTTTGTTTTCATTCCAAACGAGACACCATGAATGAAGAAAATGACGAATTCTTTTGAAATGTAAGAAAAAATAATATCTCCAGAAAGATAGAGATGAATTTCGCCTTTCGCTTATTTCAAAAGAATTTGTGCTCCCATTTTTATTGTGATATTTATAATATATGTTTTTTTTTATTTAAGGACATCGCTGAATTATTTAACGATTAAAAATGGCACATGTCTCGCAGTAAAATTGTTATTGCAACATACGTTTAGGTGAAGTGACATTTTTCTTATCGAGAACGATAACAATTCTAGACACGTTGGTGAGCGCACAATATACGCAAAAAAGGATGATTTTATGACTTTATTTTTACTCGAGTCCAGCTTTGCAATCAGATTGACTTTTCCCTCGATTATAATTTACGCAATGCCCCGCTAATTTTCGCTTATTGTGAAACACCTAAGCTACGTTAATAATTTGCAGATGAAGGATGAATCAAAATAATGAAACTAATTGTCGTCATACTGAAAATATCTGTCTACTATTAACATTCCATTGTACATACGTTTTGCAGTTGAAATGAAGTATTATCTATTTTTAAGGAGAGGGGAGAGAATAATAAATTAAAAGAATTTGACATTTGCGATGAAATTTGATGGAAATTATTACAAATTGACATTGATTTCCGCGCGTATGTTACTTTTTTTGCGGTGAATCGGCATCGTACAAGCTCTCGGTCTATCATCGTTTACTGGTTTAATCTGGAAATAATAGACGATATTGCACGCTAGCGATGAAAACACGTCACGTTTATCGGATCTTCCGGTAAAAAAGTCAGAAAAATTACAAAAGCCGGTTCGGATAGATGTAACAGAAATGCTCGTACTCGCGTCGAGAGTGAATGTGATGTAAACATTCAAATTTCTCGAGGTCGCCCGTAAGTAAGCCTATGTACATAGCTTTTTGTAATAGGTAAATTAAATCTTTACGCGCCAGAGAGTTCGCGAATTACGTTGTATCGTAGTGTGTTATAGTTGTACCATTCGAGTGCGCACACTTATACTCGCGCACACACACACACACACACACACAAATAATGAATTATGCAACAAACAAGCTGCTTGTGTGTAAACGTATTCGTATATTAAGTCATGATTTTTATACGCGTTTGTCGGTCTCGCGGTAAAATTCGTGTTTTCAACGCGTGAATTTTCAGAAGCATAAGCTACTTGTATTCTCAGTTGGGAACGCAGCTGAACATTATTTGAGAAATAAAAATTCACTTGTAATGGTTTCAATACACCAAAGTCTGCTTTACTATGTGAGAATGGAAAATAATCGAGAAGAGCACAAAGTTCAATATCGATGATAATTCGTTAACGCGTATAATTAATCCTCGTAATTATTACACATGGCTTCTTCCTCGCGCAATTAATGAATGCTACCTTGGATAAATTTGCTATAAGCGCGCTACGTTTAAAACTTCATTTGCAGTTAAATTACTCGCCTTCGCGCGGATTTAAAGTTAAAAATATTATCAACGATTTTGCGAAAGTTTCCAAAATGAAAAAAAAATTTTATTGTGGAATTACGAAATTTCATCAATGACAGGTGTTTGCACGGATGAAGATATATAATAGCCATTATCCGTCGCTTCGAATGACCTCTTTAAGTGAATTATAGCAAGAACGAGGAATTAATTTTTATATGCATTTTTTCTACGATGCCGATGAAAATTGTTATCTTAACGACGTATCCTCGTTCACGCAAAAACGTGTGTATTTTCATGTAGCTCAGTTTCAACGGTAAAGAAAAAGAAAGAATGAATATTTATACACTTTGGTAAGCAGTAGTGCACACGTCGCGGCGCAGCTGTGGTGAAAATTGTCAATAAATTTTTAATCGAAAAAGGAACGTATGGATACGTGCTTGTATATTATACCAACTCAATCGAACGCGCTTAGTATAACTAAATATTTGGAAAATTTGTAAAAATTGTAACAATGAAGAATTTATGATGAATATAAATGCTCTGGTCTAAAAAAGTATGATTCAATTGAATTTAGAACGTACGTATAAAATAAATAATTTTTAAACTTTTCTGCTTACTCAATATTCAACATCGCGAATTACGAAAATGCCCTCGTACAAACCGGGAAAGCTGCACACGAAGAATAACTCATGACTTTTTGAAAAGAGGGTGTATCAACGCACTCGCAGGATTCCATTTGATCGACGCTACAAATGTACAGGCTCGAGTGCGATTATTCGCCGCTCAATCTTTCCCTCTTCGCGCATAATGTACACATGCGATGGAAAATAAAGCTATTGTTTAGATATACGCGAGCGTGAAAATGAAAAACTTCTATCGAGGTCGTGATCCCTGCCGACGCCGAGAGCGCGTAGATTTTTATGTGTGAATGTGCAGGCGCACAGGATTTACAGAAAACGTACGTACGGCAAATCGTCGGCGTATTTTATGCCTTTTTTTTTGTCCTGGCTTGAACGCTGAAAGTTTATCCGGAAAGCCTAGGTAACATGGAATTGAGCGAACAACAGTGAAGCATAGAGTTCGTTTTTTGACAGATGATTTTATTCAATGGAAATTTCATTTTATAAACTTTTTGCACTGAAACAAAATAGAAAGATCTTCATAATGGACTGAAAAATATTGTGTTGTTAAATGTTTGTATAAGCGAAATCATGTTTTGCTGACTTGTTGAAAGGTTGGAATGCATTGCTCTTTATACTTATAAAAAAGTAATGGCGTTGAGATTGAGTGGGGGTTTGAAGCATAGTTTTGTTCATGATAAACACAATACTTAAGAATTCTCTAATATTGTGAATTTGAAGCGGGTCCTATGGATTTTATGGATTTTTTTTTAAAACATAATCTATCAAATAATCTTTAGTTATTTACTATTTTGGCGATTTGAGCAACCAGATACATATTTACCGAATAAAACGTGAAAGTTTACGAACCGTCAAGTACTCAACATTGTATTATACGCCGTGTAAAAAATTATTCACTGAAAATCGATTTGAGCATAAGTAAACTGATAAACGCCCGGCTGAAATAGATTCGAAGTTATTTACATCGAGACTTGGCGTTTGTGTTTCGAACAAAAGGATCGATTTCTCTCCACGTCCGTTTTCAATTATCGAAGTGCAGCGTTGAAAGGAAAAAAATTGAATCGCTTTGATTTGCCAAGAATAGCGCTTGGAAAAAGTAAAAGATTTGTAACGTGGCGCGAAAAATATCCATTTATAGCCGATACGCACTCACACACACACACTGTCCATTGCTATACGTATAGTCGATCCTTGAGTTTCAAGGACTCGTAATCGCGATCGCGTAGATACGATATGTGTAACGCGCTCGTTAGACGATAGATACTGCACAGCGAGAGTTCGCGAATGAATATATTGCACTGTGAACGCAGAAGCACATAGCTGACCAATGCAGTGAAGCCGACAGTTGAACGTTGTCGTTCTTTTTTAATGCGCTATTTTATTGCGTTATTACAATTGTCGCCGATCGCAACAATGAGTTTATTATGAGCTCCTGGATGCTCTGGTCTCGCGAGTTCGCCAAACTCGTCGCAACGTATGTGTTTTCAATAGCGTCGTCATCGTCAACTCGAGCGAATCATTCCGATGAAAACTTTTATGCGCGGCTCGAGCGAACGCAATTTCGCTTTTGGCTCGATTATGGCACAATTTTGTGATTGCCGTTGCATTCGCGCAAAACAAATATGTATGTAAGGCGTGCGAGCTCCGATTTTTATGTGCTCTTTGCCACGCGATGAGAAAGCAGCCGAGATAACGAGTCATTGGTCTTCGTATAATCGTGTATATATTGTATGAATCATCGAATTCATGGCGCATTTAAGCGGCGACTCCCCTGACAGGCGTCGACGTCAACGCGCGAATTTGCTGCTGTATTATACATGTAAGAAAAAATAAAAGGCAGCAATTCGTGACGAGCAATTTTTCACATTCACTCGTTATTGAGGATATCTCGCATCGAATGGCAAATAAGAGCACGAGATAAAATATACACGGAGCGAACAGAAGAGTAATTTTTACCCTCCTGCGGGAAATGCACGTCTATTTACCGTCACGTTACTACAGCCGTATGCTTAAACAATAGCGTGACTGTCAGTGGACACGCTTGGACGTTCTTTACCCACCAGGAGGGTAAAAATTACGCTTCTGTTCGCTCCGTGTATAGTTCAATTGTTTATAAACAACAAAGTCAGTCTGTCTTATTTTATTTTGTTGAAATGAATTTTGTGGAAATCAAATAATATATCGTGAATCTTTTTCCATTTTAACGGGTCTTTTATTGAAACAAAACAAGTCTTTGGTTTTTTTTATTTCTTAATAATTTACACTTGAGAAAAATAAACGATTAGTATAAAGATACACTTTTAAAGTTAGGCTTGTTGCTTCTTCTTGATATTTATTAAAGAACCGAAATCGAATCGTTTCCCACAAAACGTCGGTGCGAATCAAATGGGGAATATTTACAATGTTACATTTTCTGAATCACCGCCGCCGCCGTCGTCATCATCATTGCGGCATTAACAAAAATGATTCGAATCTTCTGGCCAAATGCGTCTATTAGGGCTGCGATCATGTCATTTTTATGTGCTTAGCGAGAAAGAGAGAGAGAGAGAGACAAATGACCATGGGTGTGCAACGCTGATGAGTTTTATGGCTTTTTTTCTCAACGAATGAAAACGAACGTGAGAAAGTCTCGTCTAAGGCCATGAATCAGCGTATTGATTGACGTTAATTGATCGAAGCAGTTCAGTTTTTTTTGTTTTTAAAAATGATCAGTGCATCGAATTATTTTTGACTCTTCGTATAGGTGATAACTTTACTGCGAGCTCACATTTTCTATCTAAAATTTTTCTGTATCGGTGTGCATTCTACCCTAGTAAGAAAAATATATTGCAAGACTTTCTTTTTCCGCTCAAATGAAACAGAACATATAATTTCGATCTTTACTGCTAATTGGTGTACATTCGCCATAAAAAACGCACTCGAGTATTCGTGGTAGTACAAATTGAATTGAAATACTTGTAGCGTTATCTCTCGAAAATATATCAGCTCTCGTCACTCGAGTATCGACTCAAGTTGAAAAATTTGTTGAAGTAAATGTTTTATTTATAAAATCTTGTTGATAAATATAGCTCTTTTACTGATAAGAAAATATCACGATTAACGTATTACATAGGATGTGAGCTTTTTATCTGTGTTACACGTAAGGTAGTAATTCGGTACAACACTCTTAATACTCGAATCTTGAGTCAGTTCTCATTGTTGCTGAGACTGATAAGTTTTCGTGTGAAAGTTTTTCTCCATTCTCGGTTTCAGCGATGAACATCATCTCATTAGAGCTGACATTGTCCATGCATTTGAACTACTTTGGTCGGTGTAATCGGTGCTGCTGCACAGCTGCATGGTACATATCTAGCGCGTGGGTGTCATTAGAATAATCGTCTCACACATTTCTCCTCCGCTAATGTCATTTTTCACGAGTGAAACTATAATCTTTTTTTCTGTTGGCAAACGAAACGTACGTAAAGAATATGCGACGAATTTATATACGTATGCGTGCGTGCGCGCCACACAGTATTATATTATATATCGCACGAGAGTGGCGAAAGTTTCGCACGATATTTATCGCGACCCGCTGCTGCTCGTGGAACCATACAGAATAAATTTTAATTCGTGCATGGCTTCGTTGATTAAGCGCATTTATACGGGCTAAATTGAGTTTTTCGTTGCATGAGAAACGGAAAACGATGTACGACCCGAATGAAACGACTTGGCGTTCTCGGAACATTTTTATCTTCACGTACGATTAATGGCTCATGAAGGCGCGTTACATATGCATGATTAAAGCCCGACTTGTGCCTAAAGTGTTTTGTTCTTCTTAAAAAGTTCAATTACTACCGATTGATATGAATATTATTAAAATAAAATTCATCTTGACACGTGATCCTAACGAATACTTTTTTTCTATGTTTCAGGTAAGTTTCTCGATTATCTTTAACCCTGTCCAATCATCCTGGTCACGTAAGTTTTGAGAATGATTGCTCACAAGCAATCATCGATAAATATTGAAATTTGCTTATACGAGCTGCAAGTCGCACTACATCATCTCTCATTCAAGGGGTTAACTGCCGACGATATATTTTTTTCTTTCTCTTGGTTCATATAATGCGTGCGTGATCGTGCGTATATATCTGCCACGCGCGTGCATGTCATCGGCGGTGGCGATCGTAAAAGAGCTCATAAAAGTGCACACAATGTGTATATGCGTCGGGTTGCGTGTGCGTGCATACATACACACGTCCGCACATATGTGCCGCGGCGCTATTTATAATAATCGCTAGGGCCGAGGCCCACACTCGGCTAAAGTGTGCGGAATAGATAAAAAAAGATACTTAACGATTACTCAGAGACCATTCACAAGCGGTGCATATTATATGTGTGTGTGTGTGTGTGTGTGTGTGTGTGTGTGTGTGTGTGTGTGCGCGTACACCTCGAGTTCGGGATAAATTATACAAGACACATACATGTATATCGCCCGCGCACACACCTCGAGAACCTATAATACTGTCGGGATCCGTGCGTGTGTGCACGTATAATACACGAGGAATAGTAAATTTTTCGCCGCCTCGTGCGTGCCACGCCTGCGCATAAAACATAAAAAGTTTTCTTTTCTTCCCTCTTTTTCTCGTGTAGATGGAAACTTTTGGAGTTTTGCATTTTTTCCATTTCTCGCTTTTTTCTTATATTTAAGCTTTTTTTCTCGTATTCGAGACTCGAGCCAGATCGATCTCTCGGAGAAGATGAAAAATTGTACACGAGAAATCGATCGATATGAAAAGGCAAAGAGAATCGCGATGTGTGGAAGAGAAAGAAAGAAAGAAAAAAATAACGCATCGTCGAGAGAAGAGAACAAAGCCAGACTTTTCTCGGGACCGTCGTCGTTGCCGGGAATACGAACGTGCGCGGTGTCGAAAATTAAATCGCGCGTCTATGGCATACCTGTCTATATAGAAGTACTCACACCCATATACACATATATATACGCACACGTGCTACGTACTATAAAAGCCTGCAGACACGAGGTCGCATTCTCCATGGGCTTACTCGTGCGCGAGATTTTGCGCAGCAGCCAGGCAGGCAGCTCGAAGCTTTCAATTATTATCATTGTCTACACTTTCGAGAGCCTGTATAGTTATATATACTATATAGTACACCCGCGTCATGGAATGCGCAGCATGAGTTCTCGGGTCGGGCTGCTGTTAATGCTGCTGCTGCCTTTCGCGCACTCGGAGCTCGCTCGTCATTGAAAAACACTGCGAGAATTGTATACGCGAGTGTGCACTATATATACATAGCGATCGTCGAGCTGTATACAGAGCCTGCTCAGGTCGAATATTACGGAAGCTATATTAGCCGAGGCTCTCAGCGCACCGGTTACTCAAGCCTAATTACAGATTTCTCTCTCTCTCTCCGTATTGCTATGCTCGATAGTTTATAATTCGAGTCCTAGTCTCTTTTCATACATTATATAGCTTGGCAGGAAAACGACTGGATATATACGTAAATACATGGCTATATGCAGTCTTGTCAGACGGTACTCTGTATTATTCGTATTATTAGAGAAAATGGCGACATGCAACAGCGTCAGAAGCGGCAATAGGCGGTGGTGGCGGCAGAGGTTCGGCTGTTTGTTATTCCAAAGAGGGAGTTGGTTGCTTGTTATTTCTTTCATTGTTTTGAGCGCTTCTCTGTCTTCTTCGCTGCTGCTCTTTCTTTCTCTCTCTATATAACTATACACGTTGGACACACGCGCACCCGGCCCGATGGTACTCTCGCAGTCGACTCCCTGCTCCGAACACGCTCGCAGCCATACACACAAAGTTTTATCGCTGCCTTTCGTGCGCTGCGCTCGGGGGCTCGAGCTGAAAAAGTTTTTGCTTCAAAAAACAACCAAAAAAAAACTTCATCGCCGGTGTCGAACAATATGCTCTTTTGAACCTGTGCTACATGTAGAGTGCATGTGATCGCGCCCGACGAGTTTCACTGATTTAAAGATAGCACAGCCTAAACGTGTAACCGTAGGCGACGAGATCTATACGAGATGGTGGTTTCGATATAAGTTGACGCTACTACCGCGCCCGCTCACGTGTTTCACGTTGCGAGTAAATTATAATTTTTCCATCTCATCGCCATACCAACGAATTTTCCTATAGAAATAGTTGAGTAGATTAAGGCATTACACGCGCCAACGACGATTACAATTAAGCCCCCCTGCGCAGGAAAAAGTTGCCTGAGACGCGGCTATTACAAGCATGCGGTCAATTATGACGAACTCGAGAAAATATTAAATATTCACCGTACTAATGCATTACGTTTCACGGCGCAATTCAATTTGGAAACTTTTGAGGTTCGACATAGCATAGGCTCACGTGTATATGCATTGAGATATATAGCCATCGAGATCGAAGCTTCCGAAATGCACAAACGAACATGAAATGCCGTCGCGTATTTATGGGTTTGTTTCTCTAACTTGTTTTCTTTACGTTTGTAAAGCCTGAGGAATTGTTAAATAATTTACTCCTCTATATATTTCTTCGTAATTTGTCTTTCACGCTTTCTTGATACTAGTTTCAGGGCATTAATATACTATTTATGAAAAAAATCGAAACTTTATGGAGCTCGCGTAGATAAATAATTGGACAAAGGCCCGGTTACACGGTAATATATACAACGATCATCGGCTCTTTGTACACAGGAGCCCGCGGAATATAGAGTCTATAAATGTGTAATTCGAATCACGCAGATCGCGTGCACACTTTGTTCACCTGCACGCACGAAATACAATCCCGCACACGCGCCGAACGATAAGCCAACGCACGAGATGAAATTTTCAATAAAATCTATATCGTACAGTTTAACAGGCAAGCCGTATCGATACGTATAAAGCACACGATGATTCGCAGCTCGTTGATATTAAATGTAAGCAAAGGCCCGCGTATAAGGGTAATAATCAATAGGAAATAACGGGCACAAACAATATTTAAATGCCACCTCTCGGGTAGCTCTCGTATACTTGTACACATTCGAAGCGTGTCGAATCATGCGGTCGAGACGTTTGCGTAATTCGCATTGTAAGTACTGCATTATACACACACATACACAGAGGCAATTAGCTCGCGCGTATACGCTATCGCGCGCGTGCATGTGGGTGTGTGTACGTGTTGAGCATCGTCTTTCGCTTATGCAGCGCGCTCGTCCACGTTATGTATACGTGAACTCGGCGCGAAGCGCAATACTTTTTTTCTCCGATGCACGCGGCTGTATAAAATCTCTTGTCGATTTATGTCGCTGCTGTACACATATACTCGTGCGAGCGCGCGAGGCGTCCCACATTTTTTTCTCCTCTCGAAAGCTAATGCCATAAACACGTACACTCCTACGCGTGCATTATATACACGTGAAAACGGATGCCCTTTTGTCGAGCGCGATTACGCAACTTACTCGTCGACAAGATATATAACAGCGCCGCGAAGCGATGATTCGTTCAAATAATAATAACCGCGCGCGCGCGCGACGCGCTTACGAGCAGTTTTTTCCTCTCTCTCTCTCTCTCTCTCACTCACTTTTATTCTTGCTCGAGCGTCTTAACTTTTCGGCGCAAAGTTGGGTATATTACTCGAGAGCGTGTACGCGAGTGAGCGCAGTAGCAGCAGCAGCAGCATTACTAACGAGAGAAATATGCTCGTTCGCTCGCTCGACTTACTCGACTTGCTTGCGAGAGTATTTCGCCACCCTCGCGCATATCTCTCTCTCTCTCTCTTATACCGCTACATAGGTATATGCACCGAGTAATATTTCATTAAGGGCTTTCTAGCCTTCGCCTGCTGTGCACTGTGTATTTATATGCAGAGCCTGTAGCAGTAGTAGGTGGTAGTTCGTGCACGCCAATGGCTTTGTATAATGTGCGCCACAGCAGCAGCAGCATCCACTCTCTGCCTCGCGCGCGACGTCGACGACGACGAGTTCCAACGCGTGTAACGAAGGCGAACCCGGTGCAGAGAATATACACGAGGCAACTCGAGTGCAAATTCTCCGCAGCTTGCAGACAATTATATCCACCAGGATTACGCATCAAGTAATTAATTAGTACATTAATCACTAGTTCAAGAAGTAGATCGAGTTGTATCTTGAGAAAAGAATAATTGCCTTGGGGGAGAAAAAGCTTGATCGATCTCCACTCCTAATAATGTTTTACTTTTTTTCAATGACCGTATATAGTATCAACATTTCTATCTCACTGACAATCAACGAGTATATTAACAATTATATTTGTGCTTGCACTCATGCGCGGTAATTGCAATTTACATTCAACGCGAACGCTACTATGTACAAACTTTGATTCGGCGCCAAGAAAAAACAAACCGTTTATTCAACTCGATCGGCATAATTGCGCGGCACGTGCGTGATATCCTGGACTATGCTAGTGGCCAGCAGGCAGCCGCAAGCTCAAAGCTCGGCAAAATGAGAAAACGATGTGCGTACATACGTGAAAGATCGTGCCTAGGAATGCTCGACGACAAACATGAGAGTCTGTCCCGCTCGTATACGACGCACAGCAGCTAGCTAGCTAGCTATAGCTAGCCAGTGGGCGGTGGCGATGCTGTTTTGCTCGCCAGAGCTATCAGGTGTTACGTGTATGTGCTATGTGTAAACGCGCGCCGTATATAGGTACGATATACACACACGTAAGGCTGCGGAATGTCAAGCTCGAGCGAGCGCGTTAAAATTGCTGCTTCGCACAGCTCGTGCACGCTGGCGCGTGGAAGCTGAACTCGATGCCTGTAGATAGTATAATATATACTATATATGTATGCCTTCTTTGATGTTCGACCATTGACACGGCGATCTCTTGTGTCTGTTGTGTGCACTCGTGTCTATATAATACCCATGCGACAATGTACCGACGCGGCGCGTTTCTGAGTTTCCGCAATTGCTCGACGAATCGCCTCGGATTATATCGATCAATTTTATTGTTCCTGACGTTACGCGAGTCTACACTTGTCAATTGGCGCTGCATTATTTGTCACAGATTACCAGCAAAAAGCCGTTGCGTGGCTCGCTTCAACTAAATAAAGTAGAAAGCATGACACGGTAGCTATCGGATCTTAAATGGTCTTCTTGCTTTTCCTAATGGAAATTTATTTCTTCTCTCTCTCTCTCTCTCTCTCTCTCTCTCTCTTAAAAAAAAGTCATGAGTAGTATTGCGTAGGCAATTTTCTAACATTGTGATTGGTCATTTTCGAAAGTCGTGAAATTAGTTTCGAAGCTAGCGGGAGAATTTGAAATTTGTTATTCAGGGGCTGGTAAAACCAACAAAAATTAAGACGTACGCCTTTGGACTCGTGATAATCGCCTAAACTTAACTTTTCATAATAAAGAACATTTTTCTTAGTGTAGGACTTTTGGAGAAATATTCCCTTGAATCAAACCTTTTTGGACTCCGCAACTATAGATCGACCCTTCTATGATTTGAATTTGACTCTTTTCGCTTCAAAGCCATATAAGCTGTGCTGTGAAAAGCTCTACCGATAGATGTCACTTTTAAATTTACAAGTGAAAAGTCAAAGTATAAAAATTAAAACAAAATCCAGTGAGCTATTAAAGTCACAAAAATTTTCCATAGTAACACGAATTTTCGAACTACGAGTCAGTTTAAGTCGCGCCAAGCGTGTTTCATGGTGCTTATTCTGTAGAAGTTAATACATTCTGATTTGGTAAGTGAGCCTAAGAAGCGTAAAAAGAAACAGAAGAAAAAGTTGTATTAATAGAAGTGAAGCATTAAAAACAGGAAAATCAAGAAAAGCACTCTCGATTCTAACCGTTGTAACAAACAAATTATCAACTGGATATGTATAATAAATTTAAGTAAAGACACAAGTAGGGCATAAAATGCGAGACGAATCTTTGAAAAAGCAGACGAGAGAGAAAGAGTGAAAGTATCTCAAGAGATATTTTCACTGCGACAAAATGACCGAGAGCGAACGATATCGAGCTGCCGCATCTCGGGACCAAAAATTAATGCGTCTGCCCCTGAAACAGACAGAGAGATAGAAAGCTTGGCTGGATATTCCAGTCCGAAGAAGAGTCGGAAGAAAGGCTTTCTAGCCCGTCTCGGCTCCCATGGCTTTATACCAGACTGCGCTAGGCTGCAGAATGCCAAAAGGAAATTGAGAAATTAAATAGTAAAAGGCACGTACACGAGGAGACCTAGACACCCCAGGATTGCCAAAATTTATAAGGAAATTCTAACGAATGCCAATTGCTTTTCCGAGTAAATCGACCGTCCGGTAAGGCACGACCGATGCAATTTATGCAAAATTTATATTATGCGGAGAAACAATTATGACTTGTAATTACCCAGGGCATGTAAACGAACATAGCGATCGTAATGACATTTTTTCCATGTAAAAAGCGATAAATCAAGATTACCACTGATAAAACAAATGGCTGCGCGTGCCAAACATAAAACTTTTCTCCCCTTTTGAAAGAAAAAAAAAATCATTTCTACCCCTTACCTGTCATGTAAAAATACTCGGTCTTATCAGGGCTCGAACACCTTGTACGATCTAATTGACCACGCCCTCGAGCGAAAGGATGTGAGGTCGAAGGCAGAGGAGCGAAAAAGCAAAGAACCGAGAAAATTCGTGCGATGCACGCAAACCTCGTGGGCATTATAATACAAGCTTCGCACGCATTTGGACTTCGTCACGAAAAAAATCATGTCTTATAAGAAGTTATGATTCTCATCGCTGTTAACGCGCATGAAATAGAATATGAATTATGCAAGATCAAGGTGAAAAATATAAAAAAGAATAATTAACCCGAACGAGATGTGTTTTTTATGCGCGTGGGACACAAGCCATTATCGAATTTTGGACGATTGTTCTTTGTTCGCGAGGGAATAATCGTGAGATTTCAGAGGATGTTTTTGCGGCAGAAATCGCGGCGCAGCAAAAAAACTCATCTATCTTGATGAGAACAAACGAGCTCGAACAACACTGCTCTCCGTAATTACGGTTCGTTTCGGGCTAAAAGCTCGCCATTTAATTGCAAAAAAAAATGTTGAATTAATCCGTTTCGTTGCTGTCGGAGCGTTTATGAGCCATTATATAGTTAATATGCCAATGAAATCTTGGCTAAGAAAAGTGTACGAGGATACGAGGGAGGATACAAGTGGGCAGGGTGCATACTTCGCAAAGGAGCGCACGAAAGAGCAGCAGCAGCAGCAGCGTACGACGAAAGAAAACACAGACTCGAAGGAATGACATGTACACGGGTTTACGTGTGTGTACACAGTCGATGTCTAACGAGAGTATACGAACGAAGAAAGTCGCGGGCCAGGAACTTTCGAGCCGGGAGACTTTGTGTAAATACGATTTGTTCGTGCGAGTATAGTAGAATATATATAGCTACTATCTATAGCGCAGTTTTATGTGCGCGGCGCCGGGGGAGGTCGGGTCCAAGAGGGAGCACAGGCGCGTGCGAAATTTCGTTAAGTCCACCGAGCCAGAGCCGGAGAATCGCACGATTAAATCACCGGAATTATTCCTCTCGCTAAACCCGGTAGGTCCCTATAACTATCGATTTGACCAGTTGTCCCCCTTGTAGGCGAACGAGCGAGCGTACCGCGCGCGTAACCTTTCGGAAAACATTCGTTTAAAATATCGTCGGACTCCGCAGGGGATGCGTATTACGCTTATGCGTGTATGTATGCGTACGTTATACACGTCTGGGCGAATTGCGACGAGCCGGTGGCGTAACAAGCCTGCGAATTCCAATAAAAGCCGAGCCGAGCTTTTCAATCGGTACAGATGTGCGCGGCGTAGGTATACAAAACCATATGTACGCGACGGCGAGTCACAGAATTCGCGCGCGGCAAATAACTTTTTAGCGACGAAATTAGCTAAAGCTCGGCGCACGCGTCACTCAATTGTCGTATATAGCCCGAACACGAGTTATAAAAACTTTTCTCTGGCGAGCTTGCGAGCCGAAAACGAAAGCTCCGACACCGTACTTATACTACGCGTATAGTACAAGCCGCACGGTACGGAGAGACACGCAGCCTCTCGATCAATATAATACTCACTTACTATATCTTATTACTATATAGTAGAGAGGATGTGGTTCGCTTGCTCCCCAAAATTTCCACCTGCTCCCCCACAATTTTTTTAAAAATGTGAAATTCATGTGACTTTCACATGATTTTCGGTGTTTTTTCCCGTATAAATTATTACTGCTCCCCAAAAATTCCACTGCTCCCCACTGCTCCCCCACTGCTCCCCCACTGCTCCCCCACCGTGGAAGAGCCATTTTTACTGCTCCTCCACCGTAAATCCACAAAAATACCTGATAGGTACTTTCATGCATAGGTACATTTATGCATAGGCACTTTTATATTTCATCGAAATTTTGTCGATTTTCAAATGCTTCTAGCTTGGGCTATATTTATCGTATCGACAAGATTTTTTTTTGATTTCTTGGACATCTTGTCCTCTTTACATCCATATATACTATAATAAGTACGAGTCAATATCGAGTTACCAGTAGTATTTGAGCACAACACTAAAAATTACTGAAAAAAGTCGATTTTTCAAACATGTCCATGGACTACAGTAATTTGTTTTTTAAAATCGAACATACTTCATCGTAAAGTACTCTTTTAAACGAGTAATTATAAAAAATAG